>JANHFX010010344.1:0-34211 GCA_027560015.1 Chloroceryle amazona | reverse complement strand
CCCCAAAGTGTCACTGGGCTCGCCACGGGGTCCCCAGCCCTGCTCACCGATGCCAATGCAGCCGACAATGCCCAGGAGGGACCCGGCCATGTGGTAAAGGGGCAGCGCCAGGTAAACCACGTCCCGGCCGGACGCTCCCACCAGCTCGTAGAAGCTCAGGCACATGATGGACTTGAGGTGGGAGACGCGGGCGGCTTTGGGGAGACCTGGAAGGGGACGAGGGCACTGTCTGTGTGCTGTCCCCCCCCCCAGCCCGCCCCGGGCCGCGCCGCCTGCGCCCTGCCCGGCGGCGGAGGGAGGCCGGGGGGCGACGGCTGCGGCGGCCCCGAGCAGCTCCGGCCGCGCTCGCAGGCGGACGGCGGCCACACCACCTCCTACAGGTAACCGGGCCCGGGTGACCGCCCCGAGCCCCGGCGGGGGAGGGCGAGGGGGGTTCCCCGCCGCGGCCGAGGGATGCTCCGCCGCAGCGCGGGGCGGGGATGCCGGCAAGCGGGGGCGGCGGGGAAGCGGTAACCAAGGGAAGGAGCTGGGAGGGGGGGACGACAAGGGGGCTGCCGCCTCGCCAGCGGCTCAACCTGTCGCTAGAGCCGCGTTTGCTTTTGGTCCTTACAAGCCTCGCTTGCTCCCCGGCCCGGCGAGCCCCGTCGGTGCGCAGCGGAGCATCCTCGGCCGCCCTGCCGTTCCCAGCTCCTGCCGCGGTTAAAAGAGAGAGAAGGGGGCCGGCCGGAGGGGGCTGGCTGCGCTTTACCCGCCCGCTGCTGCGAGACGCAGGGCTTGAGACAGCTGGAGCTGCCCGGGACCTGTCCGAGCGCAGCAATCGCACTCAGCCGGGCAGTGCCATCCGCTTTTTCCCCTTTAAGGCTCCAGGAATGCCACGTTCAAGTTGAGCCAATTACTGCCTCGGAGATTAGTCAGACGCAAAGACACAGGGGATGCATCCTCAAAAACATAATGGGGAAAATTGTCACAAGCCACCTTTCCCAAAGAGCTTTTAAAAGAACAATTAAGTGACCGTTATGTTATTGATGTCTTCCCTTCCCTGGGATCAGTACCACTGATTACAGGCACATATTTTCTGGCGCAAGCAAACAGGCAGAGTGCACCTAAATTCAGCCCCTGATCTCCCTGCCATCCACCGCGGGAGGAGAGGGGATTCCAGCTCCTCCAAGGCTGCTGTTGAATGTTGCACCAGCTTCACACTGTTACCACCTGCTCCCTCATAATGATCCCTGGCAGGTTTTAATACACATATGAGGTATATTAATAGAGTCATTACTTTTATTCCAATAGAATTCCAAGTATTTAATACTTATTATCTATTATGTGCCTAGGAAACATTTGTCTTCATGATTACTGTTCATTAGATTATTTATCACAGCACTTTGAAGTCGAACACACCTGGGGCCCTGGGGAAGGATTACAGTCCTGCATGAGAGCGTGTATGGCTCATCCCCCTCTTCCCCACACAGGCAGCAGCCCTGGCACTGGTGCAGTTAACACGGAGACCCTGGAAGGGATAACTGCAGTGTTGGAATTTATGCACCATTTCCTCCTTTGCCACATCTCGCAGGATAATCAGAGTGAATGAAAAGGCACTTTGGCATTTCTAGGAGCACAGGAATTATTTCGACAGAGAAACCTGCCTAGCAAGGTTCACCTTTCAGAAACTCATCCATCTCCACACTGTTGGTGGAGCCTCCCTCGCTTCTTCAGCCTGACCCCAGAGGAAGGGCCGTTAGCCTGCAGTTGAGCTGCAGCTTCCCTGCAGCTCCTCCAACACTCAGCCAAGAGTCACCCCTCACACCTCTCTTCCCTCTGACTTTAACACATCGGGCTCCCAAATACTGACATGAAACAGGGAAAAACTGGCAGCTCACAGGACAAAGCACTGGCAGTGCTGAGACCAACCCACAAAGCAAAACAAGCTCTAGAAAGAGTAAGACTTCGAGGTAATTGGGGAACTCCTCAGAGCTAGCAGGAAGAGCAGGGCAGGACTTAAGGACTTACGCACAATCTGGGGCAGTCACACGAGGATGAAGTTCTCACGTAACACCTTAAAGCTGTTTGAGGGCTGTACAGTACAACTGACGCAGACAGAGCTATACAAGTCAAACCACCTTGGTCTTATTTCAGTAGCTCCCACAGTTTCTTTAAATCATCTCTCAATACTGCAAACTGAAGAAATCCTCTTCCTGCTGAGCACACCCTGGGGAAGCCCCAGGAGTCACAACACACAGCAGGAGGAAAGTCCACAAGAGCTTCGCAGGCTGCAAGAGTCCATTCAGATCTGTTGCTTTTGTTAATAATAATAAAAAGGTGTGCAAAAAAATCAAACCGAGCAGGAGGGGAGCAGCTGGTACTTGGTAGAGTTACTCAAACTCATTTTCAGTTGCACTCAGAGCCCTGGGTTTTGTGCTTGGCAGCTTCAGTAACGCAAAGCTCCAGGAGTGTTCCACTGGTCTGGGTTAGGAAGGAGCAATCCACAGGCCACCCACTCCTTGGGAGCTGAGCACCCACAAGAAGATTCCCACCAACACCGGTGAATTCAGGTTCCTTTCCTCTTACCTTATTACTTTCCAGAGGCAGCTGCAGTCTGCAGGCATTCCTCTCACCTTCAGGCAGCCACCAAACAGCACCATTAAGGGTCAATGTTCTTCATCTTCCTAATAAAGAACAGAAAGACCCCTCCTTATGCACCAAGCAATCCCTTGGTGTCCAGGCAGAGCTCCCCTAACCTCTGCCCTGCTTCTTGTAGGCTGCACCCACCCCCAGGTGAGGAGGCAGCAGGAGGCAGCGCAGCTGTGGCAGAGGCAGAGCAGGGGTGGGCTTCTGTTACCAGAGGCAGCTGGAGGGTGCTGAGCCTGGAGGAGGAGGAGGAGGAGGACGTTTGGTGTGAACTACATCATATCTTTAGGGGATTTGAGAAAAGGGAGAGGGTGTCCTGCTCAGAAACATGCAGGGAGGGACTACTGCAGATAGGGTAGAGAGGAGCAAAGGTGTGGAAGACGCTCCTTTGGTCAGACCCCCACATTTTCTTTCTAGGGAGAACCTTGGAGAGATTCCCCCTTTGCTGCTGTTGCAGGAGCATCCGCCTTTCCCTACATTTCAGCCCCGTGAGCAGGTTGAGTGGCCTGGAGGACCAGGCTCTACACGTGGGGGAGCTGCATCTGCTCTCAGAAGAAAGGGACCACTTGAGTCCTATGTACAACGGGTGCTTCAGCAGCAGGTTCTGCACCCAGCCAGGTCAGGGGTGCAGCAGCAGGCTCTTGCCGGTGGGATTGGTTCCTGCAGAGTGGGCACTGCCCCTCGGCAGCCTCCAGCTGCATTCGGTGACTTGGCCAGGTCTGGGCAGCTGGCTGGGTCTGCTTAATGTGACAAAGATCTGACGGGAGGGTATGGGTAAGGCTGGAACAGGACACTGCAGAAAAGCTGGTGCTGATAAGTGGTCCACTCCACTCTTAACAGCAGCGGTGGTTTTCTTGCTTATTTCTGTAAGGTGTTGGGGTTTGTTGGTTTTGGGTTTTTTTTTTTAGGTTTTGTGGGTCATTTGTTTCTTTTTAATTCAGGGATTTGGGCTGCGTGGTTCTACAACAGCCTCTTGAATATTTGTTTGTGTGGAATGCCCGAGTGTAGCCGGGAGTCTCTTGCAACGTTCAGCACCATTTGATCAGCTCTTGTGCATCATTGCACTGCTCCCCTGAGCCTTCCTTCTGCAAGGTCCTGCTATGTCTTTCTCTGCGCTCTCTTTGTAAGCACAGAAGAAAACTCAGCTGCATACAAAATGGACTGTACATGGTGCAGTGGGGACAGCGTGACCTGGTGTTTATCAGCACAAAATAAACCCACCAAAAAATAAGTTCAATGACCAAGACATAGAGACCAGTCCCATTCCAAGTGACTTCTGAGGGAGCCTTTCCATGGCCAGAAGACAGGTAAAGGTGGAGGGGGTGTTGGAAGAGTAACCTGCACCTCTGAGGAAGCAAAAGATCTTTTTAATTCTGAAAGAATAGGTCTGTATGAAGGGTGGAAGGACAGCAGAGCTGCCTGCCCTCCAGGCTACAGCCCCGTGTCCCTAGATCTTTGGGGCAGCTCTTGTCTCCAGTCCCTGGATTTCAGCTGGGTCTGAATGAACTGAAAGCCCAGCTGGGCTACCTCGGGGGAGCTCAGGCACACAGCCCCAGGGCAGATCGATACAAGCTGCACTTGAAAGGCTAAAATGGGATGTGCTCCAACTGCGAGAAGATCCCGGGGACTGCAGAGGGTTGCGGTAGATTACACCTTACTGATGCTGGAGGAGGAAAGAAGTGCTGAGTGGCTGGCTCCCTCTGCACATTCCCAAGGATTTGTCCTTTGGGGTCATGGAAGTGGCTTCTCACTTTCAGCAGCAAGTTGCAGGTGCTGTGCACTCGCAGCTTTGCACGCAGTTAATTGCAGTACTAGGTCACGGTTGCATTTAGCAGACGTCTTAGAAACTGCCAAGTGCTTTACTCAGCTCCCTTCTACAGTGGATGAGAAGCTGGTGCTGTCAGCTGGTATCTCCAGCTGGCTCAGTTTTCTGGGTGTCATCTTCCTACCTTGCTAGAAGGCAAGAGGGATGAAGGCACAACCTCTCTGCCAGGGCTGGCATTGCTGGGAGGAGAACCCTCCTCGAGGCTCAGCTGTACTTCTGGAAGTCACTTCAAACCTCAGTTTCCCCTTCGGTCACCTGCCAGCTTTTGGAAAGCACTTCAAACGTGCAAGTGAAAACATTGCATCAGAGCTGTGAGCGATTGTTTTGCCTCTTCTTCCCCCAGCTATTGGCTTTGCTTCTATTAGCACTTGGGGAAGAGGGAGGAAGACCAAGAATTCCTCCACACACGCACAACACCAGCCCCAGGCAGAGCTCAGTCCCTGCAGTCGGTGTTCCTGGGTGGGTGGCACAGCAGTAACACAGGCCAGACTGGGGACCTTGAGCTCAGCAGGGTTTCCTGCTCACCCAGAGCGAGCAGTCTTGCTTTGATGAAAAGAAAATGCGTAAAGAGCTGGAGTCATTAAGGGGAAAGGGCCTGACGTGCCACTGCAAATTATTTTGGGGCTAGCAGGGTGGTAGATCCCTCAGCAAACTGAACTCCTACCTTCTTCTGGGAGCATTTGGCACAACATGTGGCACCATGGAGCAGACGTCCTGCCCCCCAGGGAGGTACTGCAGGATGAAGGGGAATGCTGCTTTTCCCTATAGCTATGGATGGAGCCACAGAGCGTGTTACTTGGCTGCCTGTGCCGTTCACCCACCTTCCAAGAGAGCTTGTGCAGAAAGGCACAGGGAACTGTGGTGACTACTTCGGTTTGAAACCCACCTCCTTGCAGAAAATACCTGCACTCGTGTTCAGCGGTTCATGGGATGGCAGCACACACCTGAGCTGCCAGGGTTAACAGTACGATGTATGAGGAGCTCCATCCTTGAGCCAGCAAGATATTTAAACGCATGCATATCCTTAATAATAGGAGTAAAGCTTTTGTAATCAAGGCTTTCGGTTATCTTTACATTCTGGAGTATCTTGCTGCTTGGGGAAATGAATACTGAAGCCCCTGATTTTTACGCTATTTAAGGAGGAAGCTTGTTCAGTGCAGGCGTTGGGATGGGTCCAGGGAGGTTTGCTGTGCGCTGTGTAGCCTGCCTGGGGGAGGGGAGGGCTTGGAGGGGGCCAGAACCGTGGGAGGAGAGAACGAAGGGGGCTGGAAAGAGAGGTTCAAGAGAGGGTGGTTGCTGTGCAAAGTATGCTGCAGAACTGAAATGGGGAAGGTTCCAAGCTGTTGCATAAAGGTAGGAGGGATTTCCTCCACTCGAAATACACCCAGCTGCAGCAACAGCCTCCCTGTGTTTGGAAGGAACGGAAGGACCAATCCTGAACCCATCATTCCTAAATCATGCCCTGAAGCCTGTGAGGTCACACGATGGATCACGGTGGGAGGGCCCCCCTACCTGACAGCTGTCCAGGCTGCTTGACAGCCCTGGGACAGGCTGTCCCGCTCCCCCCGGGAGGGAGATGGCTCACGACCACCAGCTAGCTCCCCAAAATAGCTCTCTTCAAAGCTGGGCTTCATAGTAACCCCCTGGTAATTACTAGTCCAAGGGGTTTTGTGTGTTTCTAGCGTAGAAACATCAGCCCTACTCCCACCAGTCCTGTTTCCCATCCCCACTGGGGGTTTAAACTGTCCCAGTAGCCCACTATCCTCCCCTCTCCAGCTGCACTGATCCCAGCCTTCCCCTCCAGACACATCCCGACACATTACAAAAGAAACGCCTTTCCCCGGGCTCTGTTAACTAATTATGCTAAAGAGCAAAGAAACAATTGACAAAGCAGTGATTTATGTGATCAAAGCAGCTCCAGAGAGTAACGAGGCAACTACCTGCAAAAAGCTGCTGCTTATTCCTTGCTAGAGCAGCGGGGGTGAAGAAGCAGCAGTACACAAAGAACAGCCATTCCCTTTTGATCTCTACTATTTTAAAGCCTGTGTACAACTCAGGAGGCCTTTTTCTTTCACATCCCCAGTGCTTTAGTACTTATTAAGTACCACGGGGTCATTTCTATTTATGGAGAGCAAAAAACCCACCTCTAGGTTGTAACAATGGAGAACAAAACAACCTAAAGAGAGCCTGGTCATTGAGTTATGGCCTCTGCTGCAGGTCCTTGCAGCCCCAAAGTAACCTGTCAACTGCTGCTGTCTAGAGACAAGGGGAGGAGGAGAGGGGTGCAGCAGGAAGGATGAAGATTATTGTCTCCAGCAGCAACAACGTCTTTCTTGTTCCTCCCCAGCAGCAGCTGGATGTCACACCACACGGGGCTCTCCCCATTTCCATGCCAGTTCTGTAATTTCCTCTCCCACTTTGCTGTTTTCTTTGCTGACAGCTGCTACTGGTGTGCTCTTGGATGAGGCACCATGCGTGGTGATGGACCCGGGGAAGGGAAGGAGAGGCTGAGCTAGACCCATCCTGTTGGCTTTGAGCACAGGGAGCAAAAGTTGTACCAGGGAGAACAAGGGGGAGGAAGACAGTCACTAAATCTTGACACTTAACAAAGTAAATAACATCAAAAAGGTTGTTCCTCTCCCCTGGCTCTGAGTAGCTCATGCGTTTTGACTCCACTCAGGACTCCAAGACCAATTTCTAGTCAAGTCACCAAACTGGTATTTGGGCTCGTGCTCCTTCTGACTCTTGGCTGCACAGCTGGGGAGGGGGGGGGTGTCCTGCAAGCTGAAAGGCAGAGCGAATTTAGGTAGCTGTACTTTCTGGACCAAAGGTTTATCATTTTCATTTCTTGTTTTGTTTCAAGTACCCCAGCTCCCAGAGGAGTTAAGTCATCCCTGTTTTGCCCAGCCCTTCCCTGAGGCTCAGAGTCCCGGGCTCCCCCCAGGGTGAGATCCCAGTTCCAGATGAGAAATGCTGCTGTGGGTCAGAGCTGTATCTGCCCTCACATTTCTGTCTCGGTGGGTGAAGGCAGAGCATTTCCTCACCGCACATAGGTGCCTCAAAAAAAGAGTTTTGGCTCTCTAGGCTGAGAGGAGAGCGGTTTGGCTTCCAGCCAAACTGAGGGTCCTGTGATCCAAAACGGCTGTGTTTGGGGATCTGCCAAATCAGCAAATGATCTGCTACCAAGCAGCGAGACGGAGCTGGCTGCAGAGATGGGCAGCGCAGTCACTCACTGGAAGCTGGGGACACGCTCCTGTGCAGAGGGGACAGCGGCCACCATGAGGGTGAGCGGTGGGGAATCGATGCCACCGGCAGCCTTGAAGCAGCTGGCTTTTATGTGGGGCAGCAGGTTGCAGTTCCTGGAACCTGCTGGGATGTAATTGATGGCTTTTGTACCGTTGTGCTGGTATTTTGCCCAGTAGCTCTGTGTCCTCTGGCTGAGCAGCAGCTCAGATTTAACTCGGCATTTACACACTCCTGGGATTCCCCAGTGAAAGGTCTCCTCCGTGGGGCATCGCTTGGCCAAAATCACCTTGCCCCACAGGTGCTTCTTTATTCTGAGAGGCTAAAGCAGCAGGACCAGGAGAGCTGTGCAGGCACTTACCCACTGCCCGAGCAAGCTTGGGCAGCAAGCTGCAGAGAAGGCAGAAGGTGGCGATCAGAGCAGCGAGAGCAAACCCGTTGCAGACAAGATTTGCAGTGCACATATTCTGCACTGACAGCAGCCTGGTTTTCCTTTCCAACAGCAGGAAGCTCTTCCACAGAGCAATATCCGTTACTAGCTGAGCTCACTCCACCTCCACTCAAGCTGACAAACTGCTGCCAGCCCCGGCTGCGGGCTCCTTGTGCCTGCGCCGTGCTCATCCCTCATGACAGGAGGCCAAGTGCCAGCAGCAAACTTGGTCAAGGAACAGTTATTTTGGTCTTATTTCTTTTTTTTAATTAATTTTGTTAGCACGCTGGTTTCTCGAGATACAGTAGATACAGGGCACAACCCTGAACTAAGAAAAAAGGCAGCATTGTAAGGCTGGGTCTGTGTTTAACACCAAGCTTAAACCAGGCAGTGGATCTTTTGGTAATATACTGAAAAGCTTGAGACCAAAGTACACATTCTACACTTAACACACTCTAAATGAGATTTTGAAGAGAGGAACTTGCAGCTACTAGCAAAATAGCAAATAGCATGCTTGGGAAAAATGAAAAGTAGAAAAGCTGTGATCCAAGCTAAGATTGGGACATTAAATCACAGCCTATTTCTCGAGCCTGGATGTGGCTCAGGGCTCAGCCTTACCCCTTGATCCTGAGTATAAGCAGCTAGTAAAACACAGTTATTATTTAAGTATGCCAGCCAGGCTAGGAAGATAAAAAATGTCACATCGTGGTTAGTCACCTCTGCTTTTGCTACAGAAGCTGCCTGGGTTGGTTGCCAGAGATACACAAACAGAGCAGGCTTGTGTCTTCTGAGAGCAAACCAGCCAGCTCAGCCAGCTGCTGCTGCAGCATCTGGAAAGCTGGTGAGGGCATTAGCGAAGCCTGTTTGTGACAAGAGGCACAGAGAAGCAGAAAGAAGGCTGCAGAAGGGAGCTGGCAGCTGAGCTAAGCCAGACCCCACCGTGCTGTTCTTCAGTGCCCCTGAAACATGTGCTGCCCCTTTCTCAGGGAGGGCTCTGAACCCATTCCTCACCTCTTGCTGCTCCAACAGTAAATCAGCCAAGTGCTGCCTTCTCAGACATCACCACTCCAAGTCCAAGCACTCACCCCCATCCGAAGGAAAAGCCTCAGCAGAAGCATCTGCCGCCTGAGGTGGTGTCTGCCCTCAGGTGCCTCTCGGGCTGAGCTGCCACCCAGGCAAAGGTGCTGCTGGTGAGAGAGCTAAAGCCAGGAGAGGAAACATCAGCAGCATCCCTCCACGTGCCCGAGGCACTGGCAGCCCCAGACCGGGGTGTTTTACATTGCAAGTGGCCAATGAGCTATTGAGCAAAAAGTCACCCTGACTTCTTGTTATCCGTGAGGAAAGCACCAAGCAGCTCCACGAGAGAGCCCACTTTGCCAGGAATAGCAGAGTTAAGGCAGGGCAGCCAGTTAGCCCAGTCTGTGCTCTGTTGGGTCCTTCAGCCTGGGCTTTCTGGGAGCTGCTATAGGCTCAGTTCTTTTATTCTCAGTATGCCTTAGACAAGTTCAATCTCACAAGCTGATGGTAACCAGCCTTGCCTTGTGGCTTTGCAACCCCCCTGAGCAGGAGTACCCTGTGAGTACCCTTGTGTTTTATGGGTTCTTCTATCTTGACGATCTCCTTTCAGGCAAGAGTATCGCCCATGGACTGGAGCAAAACCTTCCAAGCCTATAAAGACAAAGCAAGGCTTCATTATCCCAGAAGACCACTTTGTTCAAGAGACAAGCTACAAGGCAGACTTTAAGGTAATGAACGTTTTCTGAAATCCCAAAGTCAGTGTGAGTGAAACTCAGAGTACACATCAGGAACTCCTCCCTTTTTATCGGTGTGGTGCATGTAGATTAAAGCCATGTCCTCACTGACCGTTCTCATCACTACCCAGTTGGCAAGGTGGCCACCCCTTGCTTTCAGAGACATGCTGGAGAATGTCATACCACAACTTACCGTAATTCAACCTGAGACCAAGATTTTAAAGTGCACAACAGTCAGGAAGCTCAGGATTTGCAATTCCCTCAGTGGGATGCCTTACCTGCAAGGTGTGTGTCACCTTCTCCCTGTGTAAGGTGCATTCAGCACCCTCTGCTCACACTCGGAGCAGTCAGCGTGCACAGGTTTAGGGCTGTAGCACGAGGTTCAATCACTGGTGCAGATACTGGCCATGGAGACGGGTGTTTGCACGGGACCATCTGCAGAACCCCCTGTGCTGGTAAGGGCAGACCCTGCCCCTGCTACCAACACCAAGGAGCTGCAGGCGAGCAGCCAAGCTGCACAGCTCTTGACCCTCTGAGGCTTCCTTGGGATTTTCCTCCGAGCTTCTACAGCATAAGATCATTTCTGGTTGGTGAAATATATCTGAGCGGTGCTGAAAACCCCAGGAGGAAACGTTCTCTCTGTACTCAGCGTTCTCCCTGGTGGGGCCCCACACACTCCCTGTCCCCACGCCACACCGACGAGGCTCTGCTTTAGCTGTGTTAGACCACCAAAGAGAGCAACACCTCACAACCAACTGCAAAAGCTGCTGGCAGGCTGCACCGGGAGACCCCGGGGAGCAGAGCCGGGGCTGGATTCCTGTGCTGTGCCGCGAGCGGTAACGGCAGCTGCTCCAGGGCCACGTGGCAAAAGTAAATCTTTGCCTTGGAGGAGCTGAGGAAGAAGTGTTTAATCAGCAAGCAGCCAAGTGCCTCCTCCGCAGAGGATCAGCGACAAGGCGCACGGTGGGTATATGCAGCTCCACGGAAAGTGGGACACTGACCTGAGGCAAAGCAGAATTTGCAAACCTCACCAAGAGCTTCCTCCTTGCTCTGAATCTGGGCTGCTCACTGGGGAGCAGCAGGCAGGGCAGAGGGTCTTAGCCCTTAAACTTTGTATTTTGACACTATGGTGTCTTCCTATTTGTCAGGAGAAGGTCCCAGATAAACCCCTCAGGGTGCCTCCCCCAGTTCTCCAGGAAGGGGAGAAGGCTGGAATCCCCGACACAAACCCACGCTGCCAAAGACACCGCACTCGACCTGTTTCCTGGAGCCCCAGGGTACCCCTGCGGCCCCTCTCACAGCCAGCATGGGAAAGGTGGTGTCTGGAATGAAGATGGTGCTGAGTTCAAACAGAAGTCAGACTCTCCCTGGTTTACACTTGGCCATTTGGACTTTCCCCTCTTGCCTGAAGCCCATGGCTTTGCTGGATCTCATGAAGTTCAAGAATGCATAGTGCAATGATTGCACGAAGCACACACACAGGCAGGGGGATGAGTGGATTGAGAGCAGCCCCATGGAGAAGGACTTGGGGGTGTTGGTGGATGAAAAGCTGGACAGAAGCTGGCAGTGTGTGCTCACAACCCAGAAGCCAATGGCACCCTGGGCTGCATCAAGAGAAGCTCCAGGAAGGGGATTCCCCCCCTCTACTCGGCTCTCATGAGACCACATTTGAAGTGCTGTGTCCAGCTTTGTGACCCCTCAGCATAAGAAAGACATGGACCTGCTCGAGCTGGTCCAGAGGAAGCCACAAAGATGATCAGAGGGCTGGAGCGTCTCCCCTGTGCGGACAGGCTGAGGGAGTTGGGGTTGTTCAGGCTGGAGAAGAGAAGGCTCCAGAGAGACCTCACTGTGGCCTTCCCGTACTTACAGGGGGTCTACAGGGAAGATGGGGAGGGGCTCTATCAAGGAGCGCAGTGCTAGGAGGAGGGGTAACAGTTTGAAACTGAAAGAGAGAAGATTTTAGATGAGATACTAGGAAGAAATTCTGTACCTTGAGGGCGGTGAGGCACTGGCACACGTTTCTCAGAGAAGCAGAGGATGCCCCATGGAAGTGTTCAAGGCCAGGCTGGCTGGGGCTCTGAGCAACCTGCTCTAGTGGGAGGTGCCCCTGCCATGACAAGGAACTGGATGAGCTTTAAGGCCCCTTCCAACCCAAACCATTCTATGATTCTGTAATTCTCTAACTCTGTGACAAGTGGGCATCAGGTTTACGTTGTGTCCTGCCAGCCTGCGTGGGAGCTCAGACTGCTAGTTCTCCCCAGCTCCTGAGCTGTGCCCAGGTTGTTTGTGACACAACTCTTGTTCCTTAGCATGACAGATGCATCCCCAGAGCAACAGAAAAATCAGAACAATGCAACAACCACCACCAGAACAAGAGCTTTCCTGGTACTGTCTTTGCCTGTGGTCTCGCTCTTTCTCTACTCGGATGTGCCGTCAGAATACTCAGCAGCCAGCAAAGCTTTCTACCCTTCCATGTCTTATGGCCAGATTCAGCCAGAGTCCTGGGCTGGATGCACAACCAAGGCCAGTCCTCTGTCAAATCCTTTGGGTTTTAAGCATTAGAGAAGACAGAAGCAGCCAGGTGTCCTTCATGCTTCAGTACAACCACAATAAGCTACAGACTGCGTGAAATTCTGACTCCACAGACATCAGAGAACAACTTCTGTCATCTCTACCTTTCCTCCAGGCCTGAGGAGTTTACAACCTTATCAAAGTGTTTGCAGTTTCACAGCCTGGCATGGCCAGTAACCAGTTTTTCTCCTTTGGGTACTCCAGCTCTGTGTGTCCTCTCACAGCACACGTAGCTTGCGGCCTCATAAAGCATTAGAGTGCAGCATTCTGATGGGTGACATTCTCCAACAGGTTAAGGACCAGACACTGCTGGAATTCCTCTCACTTAAATCCAGCACCAGGCCAGCTTGTTGTGGTGTTGGATGTGCCAGAGGGGCACTTTGTGAAGAGGGCAGCTCTTTGTCTTGCTGAGGCTGGCTTCTGCATTGGTTACCCCCCATCTCCTGCCCTGGTTCCTCCCCATCCCCTGCCCTGCTCTGGTTACCCCCCATCCCCTGCCCTGCCACGCACCTCAAGGGCCAAGGGCTGGGTTACAACAAAGCCCCTCCTTGGTGGCTGCAGCACCACACGTGCCCTTGGATCACCCTGTGTGCCAGGGGTGGTCTCATCAGCACCCAGCCAAGAGCGAGCGCTCGTTGGCTGGCACATTGCAGGGGCCAGCAGGTAGATGCTCACAACTCTCCCAACCTCTCAAACTCTCCAGACCAGTTGCACTCCCATCGCACTAACGTTTCTCTCCCCCCTCACCCCACTAGATCCCAGAGGTGAAGACCAGGTTCTCCCCCAACCCTTCTGCTGTTTTCCAGGCGCCGTCACGGATCCTCAACGTGTGAACCCGGAGCCTCCTCACACCCAGGCAGCTTCAACGCGGTGTCTCTGCTCAGCTGTATCACTATGCAATTTCTCATGAGGAGTGTTAAGATCAGAGAAGCAGCGTTATCAAAAGCAGCTCCGGTGATGAACGACACGCACGCACACACACGCTCTTTCTGGTACCACAACAGACCAAGCTCTTGGTTCAGAACTGGCAAAACACCCTGTGAGGAGTGACCTAGTTTTTCACGGGAGCCGGTTCATTACTCTGCCAGCTGGCAGAGTCACGTTAGGAGATTGACTTTGGGCAGCACCGGCAGCATCGCGGGCAACATCCCTACGCTGAACTAAGCAGGGGGGAGGGAAAACAAGCGCAAGCCGGGTGGGTAATTAAAACCACAGAGAGTTTTATTTAGCAGCACCCTCTAAGGAGGCCAGTGAAAGACTCCTGAGCTTCTCAAGGGGTTTGGAAATAGGACCTCAGATGGCATCGCTGGAAACTGCAGCGTCAAAGGGGCCGGTCTGAAATCCCAGGCTTGTTTTAGAAGCTGGAAGAAACCAGCACCATGGAACTCTAAACTCTGTCTGGCACATGCAGTGTCTTGGGGCTTTAAGGCTGGAAATCTGGGTATTTCCAAAACTGGTGATGCAGGAGCACGAGGGGACTGAACTTCAGGAGACAACCCTGACAGGGATGCACCAGCCTGGTCCAGAGAGGGTGGCACAGCACAGTTGGCCGGGCACCTCCCGGGCTCCAGAGGATCGAAGATATTGATGTAATTTGTACAGATGTTGGGGGGGGGGGGTAAATATTGTATATGGGTTTTACCTAAAGCGATCTGCGAGCCTTTAAGGAAAAGGACACGCTTCTACTTTTAATAAATGTTAACTCTTTGCATATGCAAGGTGGGAAATATTGCCTTGGAATTCCTAAATTATTGCCTGTCTATCGGTAATGCTCATGCTAGGAACAACCAGAACTTCAAAACTCAAAGGAAAATGTAACATAGAATGTAAGACATCCTTTCTTTTTAAGATAGGCCATTTTAAGTCTATTTTTTTTTTTTTAGATTGGTGCACATTTAACTTTTGCTGTGTTCTAAGAAACTATTTTCTAGCTTTTATTCATGGAGACTATAGTGGGTTTACAGTTTCCATCTCAACCAGTTATGCAATATAATTAGTCTACTGCTTATTTCATGGGTTTACTAATTACCGGGGGGGAAGAAAGTTGGAAACCTTTCACTTTCTGTGTCTGCAACACCCAAAAGTGTTGGCTGGAATGAAAGGAAGCTCTCCTCAGACTTGAGCAGTGATCAGATGTTCATTCAGCTGCAATGAAATAGACTTGAACACAGGAGTTTGGGGGGGTTTTCTTAACCTTCCCACTAGCTGAAGTCTAAAACAAATGTAATGAACTCTGGGGACTCTGCAGACATATCCGTAGTGCTGGTAATTCCCACCAGAATAGGTTGTGAGCTGTTGGCACGTGGATTGTGTTTGGAATACAGCAGACAGCATCTTCTCACTGCACTACCTGAGAAGTTCCCAGTGCCACCTTTGCTCTACTAGGAGGAGCCAACACAACCATGAGACCAGGCAACTTCTACAGTAAGCTGCGTTTAGCTGGGACAAGGGATGGTGCTCGGACCCAGAGGAACCTACAATAATACCAGTGCTTGCCAAGCTCATTTTTCAGGACATTACTTTTCTTTTTTCCCCAGCAAGCTCATTTGAAACATTCAAGCTGTAGTAAAGGTTTTGCATGTTAAATGTTTCTAAGAGTCCAAGCTGCTCGTTTAATCTCTTTCTAATGTTTTTAACCGTTTTGTTCAAACAATTTAAATTGATTTCAATCCTGAACTTTATGAACAGCAAAAAAAAAAAAAAAGAAAACAAAAGAAAAAAAGAGGATAAATTGTCTATTCAGTCTCTCTTCTTAATTCAATGTATTTCTTAAGAAAAAAAATAACCCAGTTGTAAACAAACTGGTAATGTAATAAGCTTGTATTTTATCAGATGGACTGGATTTAATTTAATAAATTAAAATGTATTTTGGCTATTGGTTCTTTCCATTATTTTTTATTTTTTCTGATTGTAAAACATAACCCTTGGGTATTCAGCCTTGCAGGACAATTTGTCACCGCACTTCTCTCACGGCTGCATGTGCAGGACACAGGGGACAGCAGGGAAGGTGTCGGGGAGATGCCCGACCATGCTCACAGCCACCAGCAGTCAGTTCCTTACTCCTCCAGCTTATCTGGGGGCACAGCCCCCCAGCAAGCCTGGCTTCCGAGGCACATTTCAAGCTATGGCCCAAGTGATCTGAAAGAGCAGCTGCTTTCCAAAGGAGAGCTGTCACGCTGCAAATTCGTCATCACTCGGGGGGTTTTGCCCAGACAGTTCCCAAGGGAAAGCCAACTATTCAGTGAGCTGTCTGTCAGCACGAAGGGGAAAAGGGGGTGAAGCAGCAACACTGATGCTGCACTAGCTATCAGACAGACAGAATCATAGAATCAACAGGGCTGGAAGGGACCTTAAAGCTCATCCAGTTCCAAACCCCTACCATGGGCAGGGACACCTCCCACTAGAGCAGGTTGCTCAGAGCCCTGTCCAGCCTGGCCTTAAAAACTTCCAGGGATGGGGCTTCCACCACCTCTCTGGGCAACCTGTTCCAGTGCCTCACCCCCCGCCTGGTGAGGAACTTCTTCCTGATGTCCAATCTGAATCTACCCACCTCTAGCTTTGATCCATTCCCTCTCCTACCACCACCCAACCTCCTAAACAGAGAAGCTAGATCTACTCTGATGCAGGTGCCATGCTCTCACGACTCCCCTCAGCGCTGCCCACACTGTGTCCTGTTAACAGAAAGGGACAAGCAACTCGTGCTTCACCTCAGCCCCACTCTGCCATCTCAGGTGGGTCACCAGGAGAACAATGCTACCTTTGAGTTTTAACGGAGACCGTGGCTTTACAGTTGCTCCCAAGAACATTTTAGTGAGCAAGGTGCTGAAGGTGGAACCAGCTTCCCTAGACAGGGTGATGCCAGCTCTTCTAGCTCAGAATGCTTCTGAGAAAAAGCCAAAGCTGCTGCCTGGCTCCAACTACCAGAGGGATGATGGAAGGAAAACCAGGCAGGTACTTACTGGCTGCTGGTGTCTGCAACAAACCCTTGAGATCATCACTCCAAGCTCTTCTGAAGAGGGCAAATCTCCCCAGGTTTTGCAGGCTCCAGGGTGTCAGTGCCAGGACTGCTTCCAGCGCTGCTCTCACACCAGGATTTGTCTTGGGTTGACATCCAAGCCCATCGAGGCTTTCCAACTGTGAATCACGCTGCAAACCAGGGTTATTTGACACGTAAAGAAAAATCTTTTAAAAGGAAGATTTTGCACCTGAAGTGTTATCACTTACTACCTCTAAGGTGACACTGAACGTGCTTGTTTCATTCCACCTTGCTGAGACCTGGCACGCTGGGGTGCTGAGAGTGAGTTTTGTGCCAGCTCTGCCAGGGAGCTGTGAACACCTGCACTTCCACGTGCTCCAGGGAAGCTCTGGTGCAGAAAATACTTCATTACTCAGGGCAGTTCTTGTTACCTGAACTTGGAAAGTTCACGAGCAGCACATTGATGATTCACCTGCTTTCATAAAAGTGCACGTTTCTCTTTGCACTAATTTCTTGGAGGGTGCAGAGTCAGATGCAAACACATCACCTCACTTGGAGGAATGGCTGAAAGACCTGGGGTTGTTCAGCCTGGAGAGGTTGTTTAGCTCAGGGGAGACCTTTTCACTCCCAACACCACCCTGACAGGAGGCTGGAGCCAGGCTGGGTCCATCTCTTCCAAATAACAAGTGATAGGACAAGAGGAAATGGCCTCAAATTGGGGCAGGGAAGGTTTAGGTTGGACATGAGGAAAAATTTCTTCCCCAGATGGGCTGTAAGGCCCTGGAATGGAACGGGCTGGCCAGGGTAGTGGGGGAGTCCCCATCCCTGGAGGGGTTTAAAAGCTGTGCAGCTGTGGTGCCAAGGGACATAGTTTAGTGGTGACCTGGCAGTGCTGGGTTAACAGCTGGACTGTGTCTTTTCCAACCCAAAGGATGCTATATGACCTGGAGAGGTGTTCAGAGCACAAGAGGAGGACCAGGGCAGCCAGGAGGGGAAGCATCAGGGGGTCTGCCTCTGGGGCCCAGCCCACATTCAGCCTTCCTTGGCCACATCATCATTTTTTTTAGCTCCAGCTGTGTAAAGGCAGTGCAGATGTGCTCACTTAGGAGGCACTTCATAGGATTCAACCTAAAGAATGAGTTCTGCAAAGACATCAGAGCATTAAATCTGCCCCAGCCAGCTGCAGCTCCTCCCCAGAGCCTGAGGAAAATGGAGAAATGAGGATTTTTTTCCTTTTTTCTGTTATATTTTGTATGGGGTGCCTGTGCCCAGGGGTCAGAAGGGGTGCTGTGGGGTCTCTGGGAGGAGAGGCCAGTTTCAGCCAGGCCCTGTGAGAGCATCCTTAAGGTAGGGAAGAGGAGGAAGGACTGGCCAAGAGGGACCATTAAGGGCAACCCTCCCTTCCCCTGCCCCTCTTGCAGATGGGAGGCAAGACTCAGGAATGAAGGACTTATCTTGACCCACAGGCTTTTTCATCTTACTTTCTCCCCCTGTTCTGCTGAAGGGGAGTGAGGGGCTGGGTGGGCATCTGGCAGCCAGCCAATGTCAGCCCACCACACTTGTCAATCTACCACACAAACCAGTTACTTGCTGTTTAAAAAAGCTGCTCTGGAGGGGGAGAAGTTGGAGGAGCTCTTGACTTCCTTTCCCCCAACCTTTGAAACCAAGAGTTTGTACAGATAACTAGAAAAAAGAGAAAGAAAACCCCAGCCTATCCCTTCAGTTAATTCCACAAGTACCCATTTTAATTCCAGAACTAAAACATTCTGACTAGAACAAGCACTAACCATCTGTGGATTTGGAGAAAGGACTCCGAGTGACAGTCAAGACAATCCTAGCACAGCTAATAAAAGAATTTATTGTAAACGTACGTATCTTACACAATTATACAGTATAATACAGATAACATGAAGGATTTAAACACTCAGCATTACAAATAGGGGCAAGATTTGTAAAGATACCTTGAATTCGTATCAAGACTCTTTAGAAAGCCAGAGAAACACACTGGTAAGGTTTCACCACAGCATTCCCCACACACCTCAACGGGGCGCGTGAAATTCCACCCCCTCTAATGCCACCTCCAAGCAATTCCCACAGGAGCTTCTCGCCGACAAGATTTTCTCCCAGTGCTTTTCCTAAGTCAAAGAACTTGTTGCAAACATTTCCTACATCTGAAGGACTAAACGCGTGTTATTTTCTATCAGCTTGGTATTTTTCTTCAGCAAACTTTATGTGTTATTAATATAGCATCTCCTAGGAGAATAACCTGGGGTTGCTCAGAACTGTAGCAATGGACCTCTACTGCAAGAGCCCCGTTAAGAACAAGGGGCATTTACCTGCCTGCTTCAGAGCCAGGCTCAGGACTCCTTCTGAAACTCCACTCCTCACAGAAAAGCAGGACACGGGCAAAGAAGCCACAATTTGCAAACAAGACACCCAAAGCTGAGCTCCTGCATCCTCAAGAGCTGCTCTGGGCATATTAAAATCCCAGAAATTAAGCCCACAAGAGACGGGGGCTGGAAAGATGATCACAGCACGACCGAGTTTGCCCGCCAGGCTGTTCCCACACAACCCTCGGGCTGTCAGAGCCACGGTGACAGCTTGAAAATGCCCTTCTCTTCTGTATTAGCTGTGCGCAGGGGTGTCTGAAAGCAGGACAGACTCTGGACTTCACGATGGCCTACGGAGCGTGGACCTGCAGTTCCCCAGCTACCTGGGCTCCTCCCGACACCGAGCTCAAACGTAATCTCACCGCTGCTCGGCTCCTTCACGCTGACCTCAGCCAAAAAACTTGGCTTGCGTGGGCAATGCCGCGCCCGGCTCACGCCAATGAGCTGGGATTAGCTTTGGAATCCAGAGCATCCGAAATGCCCTTTCTAGGGGGCATTTAAGTCCTTCTCTGAATGCTACTGGGATTTCATCCATTGGTCCCATTTGCTAGATTTAATGGTCAGGTTCTGCCACTCTTCTATTCAAGCGAACCGTAACAGCCTCCCCAGTTAGCTCCCGTGGGCTGAGAGGGGCTTTCCTGCAGAGCCTGGGTTTGTCTGAGGTGGAGAAGACAGGCAGCATCTCACCCGAGGTACGTGGTACCTCTTTCAGTTTAAGGACTGCAGCAAACCCACGCTGCTCTCCTCAGAAGCCTGAAACCACCCTCTAACTGAAACATCTTCCACGGCTCCTGCACACTTCCTGGAGCGACCATCACCTGTCTTCTAGCCCCAAAAAAGCACCAAAAGATAACATTTTGAAGATTTCTGTTCCTACCCCAGGCCAGGAAAAAGATAACTGTAGTTTAATGATTATAAAAGGCTTTGTATTGTCAAAGCACTGCACCAACAAGAGCGAGGCCTCAGTACACCCCTGTGAGGTAGGTATCCTGCTCCCCATGCTCAGAGATGGGGAAACTGAGGCACAGAGTGATTAAATCAAAGGCCATGCAGCAGATCAGCGACCCAGCTGAGATCAGCACATAGGAGGTTCTGGCTGTTTGACCCATGCTCCACCCATATGACAGCACTGCCTCACAAAACAAGCACCCTGAAAGCACGAGGGTCCAACGGGAGCCCCACCGACTTCACAATGGCTCATCCACTCTATTAGCAAGCAGCCGTGGGCAGGACAAAGGGCGGTGGATGTGGGGCAGTCAGGATGCTGTCAGTGAAGCCTCCTTCAGCGAGGTGTCGCTAGCCAGGCTGCAGACACGTCTCCTACACCAGTGATGTGCCTCAGATGGGTAAGTGCTGGAGTTAGTAGCAGAACTTGTTGCTGCAGTCAAGACATCAGAGGAGCTCCCCACAAGCAGCAAATCTCTGATTTTTTGTTTTGTTTTCTTTTTTTTTTTTTGATTCTATCAGGCCTCTCTGTGTTGGATTTAAGCCAAAGAGGTGTTGCTCCCACAGCACTTCACAATCCAGGCTGATCATTAGTGAATGCTGTCAAAACGTTAAGACCTGTACAACATCGCCGGTCACCCACCCTCCAGCACGCTCCAAACCTTCCAGCAACCTGAAGAGACACTCGCTGGGCAAGCAAAGGGTTTCAGCCAGTCCAAGCTCACACTCAATACTGTCCTTGCTCCTCTCCTTTGTTAGGCAGGACAGTCAAATCTTACCAAGCTTGACTATGGGTTGTTCTTGATTGAGCATGTGCCAGTCTATCCTTTCTGAGGTGACTATGGAAGGTGGCATCTGACACCTCCTCTAGGGAGGCAAGGAATTTGGTTAGGTGACACTGAGCTGAATAAGCCAATGGTAAGCGTACCCAGCTGCCTTCTCAGTCACATACATCATGCTCGAGCAGGACTGGCAGAATCTGTTGCAGCCATCAGCCTTCTGCTGCCCTGCACCCAAACCTAACCAACCAACCCACCCAGCCACTCAAACCACCCCCCTTTAAAAGCTGCCTTTGACTCTTCTCATCTTCAGAGTGCCAAAGCAACTGTTCCAACTCATGTATCTATTGACTACATCAAAAAGCATCATTTCTTTCCTTAAAAACCACAGCTCAATCTCCTCAATCCAGCTGTCTCAGAGGGACCAGGTCTGTGGAGTCTCTCACAGCTAGCAACTCGATGCAAACTGACAATGGTTGTTCAGCCACTGAACGTACACTTACCAAGTAAACACTGACATTTAACAACTGGATTTGGAACAGAGCATCGTTTTGTTGCATTAAGGTGCATCTTTAATTGGAGGTAACAATCTAGTAGCCCAATGTTATAAATGTATATAATAGTGTCCTACAGAAATACTGGATTTGTCAACCCAACTTCAGTCATAAATCCACCTTTCCTGTAGCATCTTCTCTGCTCTATTTCATTGTTCATCATTTAGTATCTTCATGTGTTTGTTTGTGAGGAAGTCGAGAAAGGGGATATTACAGATGGCTTTGTGAATATTCATCACTGTGATCTCTCTTGGAGTCCTGCAGGGAATGCATCAGAGAGGATATGAGAACACATAAAAAAGACACGTGTCCACACAGCAGCAAGTCAATAAGTTTGCTGACGGGAAGGGAGGAGAAAAAAAGTCAATAAAAGGGTAAAAGAGCAAGTGCTAGAGCAACACATGAAAAGCACTGAAGTGTCATGGCACAAAAAGTCCGCTCTCAAATGACAGGGGGGAAACATCTTGGGCACTGGGGCAGGAAAATCAAGTGCTGAAGTATTCATTCTCAAACTTCTATAGCACATACTATGTGTATATATTTCTATATATAACATTCATACTTGTTTAATAATATTATGTAAATATTTATGTATTCCATCCAAGTAAATATTGCAACTAAGCATTTTCTTGTAATTTTGGGATATTTTTTCTATTTCAAGCTATCCCGAATTATGCTACTGAACTAAAATAAAAACGTGGCCTAATGGTTACCATAAAAATCCCTCAGTATCTGAGCCAGAGAAAAGTATATCAGTAAAACAGAGATGACCTTCTATAAAGAAGAGAATAATCTCTGCTTTTGAGTGTGACAACAGCAGAGAATCCTGCCTCAGCTTTTCATGCTGTCTCTGTTTCCATCCTTTGCCACTCTGGAGCTAGATGAGAAACTCCCTCATGCAGCCTGGATCTTCCCAGGACATAACTCATAAAACTCCTCACTCCCAGGGTCTGAGCCCCACAAAATCTGACTAAATTCCTCAAGCAGCTCAGCCCTTAGTGCTGGCCCAAGTGGTCCAAGGGGGAAGATGCTGCTGTACCTGTTGTGAGGAGCTGTTTGGTACGCCACGGCCAGCGCTTGCCGGAGGATATCGCTCATAAGCTGTTCAGTGGCCTGTGACAACAGACAACGTTAGGAGACAGCATCATAAAGAGGAAGGAACATGCTGTTTGCTGAAGGTGCAAGAGCAGCAGAAATTCCAGCTCACTTCAATCCTGTGCTTCATCAGCAGGGGGCAGTTCAAGATGCCCAGGTAAGTTCTGTTAGTGAAGTAATAAGGACTGAGCACATTTAACAGAAGAGAGAGACCTAGAGATGCACAGAGCTCAGACTGCAACTGCCCAGCCTGGTTTCCCCCTGGACCTGCAGAGCAGTGTGTGTGCAGCAGGGTGGATCCAATGTTCCAGGGCATTTTAGGGCCCTCCCTCTCACATGCCAGAGCCTGTTTTGGACCTGTCAGATTTCAGACCCTCTCTTGGGAGCTGGTATCTGCTTGTCAGCCACTCACAGAATCACAGAATTTCTGAGGCTGGAATAGACCTCCAAGATCATCAACTCCCTGGGGTCACCAGGCTTATGTCAGGATGCTGTCACAAAAACCTTCCTGCCAGCCTGGACAGCAAGCAGAAAGCAGCCATATGCTCTACACACTTGGCTTAATTGAGGTTCAGTCAAAAGTTAATGAAGGTTCTTGTCTTTCTGTGCCTGTAACAAGACCAGAGCAGAGGTTTCTGGGATGTTCAGTCAGTAAAGCTGGTGTAACTCTGCAGCTGTAGTGAAGCAATCTGATGGTTACAGTCTGTGTCCAGAAATGGATGGATCTGTATCCAAGTTCAACTGTAGTAACAGAGCACGGCAGAAGTGTGCATGCAAGGTGTGTGTAACCTGGAATCAATTAGCTTTTGTAAAACTCATCTTCTGGTAAGCAGCACTCTGTATAAACAAACAACCCCCAAAATTGTCTGGCTCAAGATACAGCAGAGCACTGCTAGAAATAATCTGTGTTAGATTTCAGTCTAAACCTGAGAACTCCACCTCATCTCTCAAAGCTTTGGTAAAAAACTGTCCTCTTTTTCCAGCAGTGGTTATGATGGAGAAATGTTTTCTTGTATGAGGCAGAAATTGCTACTGTCTGCAGGAATTCAGCAGTCTGCCAGCAGAGCCAACCCAAGCAAAAAGGAACCCAACAGTATTTAGGAAAAAAAATAGCTAACCTTGTATAAAATAACCAAACCTTAGAGAACTCTGGCAGATTCCCCCCAGTTCTGAAGGGAGGACAAAGTAAAGGGCAGTTTCAAAGTTACAGAGTGAGTTGGTATTGCACTGGGGGTGAGAATCTGCAAAGGACTCCTCCATGTCCAAGCCAACAGATCAGTGAAAAGCTGGAAACACACGCAGAAGGTGTATGACTCTCTTTGGCCAGCTATTTATCTTTCTCTATATGCACAAAGACAGGTATCACACTCTGCACCTCCTGATTTGAGTGCATATTAACATGGGCAATCTATCTTTTTTTTCTGTGTTACCGGGTTAATAAAGTTACAATGAAGTTCTTATTGTGAAGTAATTTCTTACCTTTAAAATCATATCTTCTATTACTGATGCATAAACATTCTTTTGTACCTCAGCAGGCTGAAAAGAAATCCCTATCTATAAAACATGAGAGAATAAAAAACTATTAGGACATGAAATAACCCACATTGTACTACAGATTAGATGAGAATGAGATTAACAGGAAAACCCAAAAAAATCTATTACAAAGGGTAGTTAACCAAGTGAGCAAACACTGCAGCAGCAGTATAATCTCAAGCTTCATTTAAATAATCTGGAGACAATAAAGCCTGACCATTAGAAGAGCCTGCAGAAATGCTTCTCAAAGAGGCTTTAATTTTTGTTTCAGAAAGTCCACACAAAAGACAAGCTGCACTGGCTACCTTTGGACCAAGAATGGAAGCTCCAGTTTAGGACTGGAGGTATATTCAATCCATCTATTCATCACCTTCCCTGCACCTAACTATGGCAAGTGAAACCACTTTAAACAGTGCTCCTGGCAGGAAAGTTCCACATCAGGAAGTGTTTTGCCCCCAGTCTCTCTCATCGTGCCCATGCCCTTGCCACCTATGTAGCAAGGGACCAGATTCACTGCAGAACCAAAGTTTTGTCCCTCGATGTCAGCATCTGAGCTGGAGATCCCTCCTTGCTCCCACAGCTGCCACATGCAAACCCCTCCTGCTGCTCCTGTCTTGCTGGTACAGTAACAAGCCCTCTTTCCTACAAGCTGAGCTAGTCTCCTATCTTTCCTCCCTGCTGCTGTGACAGAAGACTCCCCTATCCCTTATCTTTTACCCTAATTTGACCAGGGGGAAGAAATCCAAGCAGTAGAGAAGTTTGCTGTGGTCTAAGCTTTACCTCAACGCCTTTTCAGTAGCTGCTATTAAACAGCACAGGTCTGAGCAACAAGTGTGAACCTTTCACGTGATGGGACAGAAGGAATGCGGTGCTAGTGCCTCTCTTCCCCCATTTCCTCTGGCTTCTAGCCTTCCAGGCTGATTGTCCTGGTACTAAGCTCTGCAACAGGGCTCTCATTTCAGCTACTCTGGTCTCCCAGCTGGCACGCTTCATTTTCTCCTGCCAGCACTGGCCAGCTGGTCAGAAGGTCCAATTTATCCAGGGCATTTAGAAAAACTTTGATAAAGCATCCAGAGGCCCATAGAGATGAATGAAAAGCAACAAAATAAATGTCAGACCACAACTACCTCAACAACAGGTCTTGCTACAGCTGCGATTCGCTTGTTACCTTCTCTGCAGTGTCCCTCACGAACTCTGACGCGGGCAAGGAAGCCAAGTAGAACTTCATCTCCTCTTGTTTCTCCTCCTGTTCTTTCTTAATGTTTACTTTTAACGGCTCACTAAAGTTGAGGATGTCTACTTCCTCTTCGTGTTCTGGTTCTCGTTTCAGAAACTGCTGTAGCTCCTCTAGTTTTCGGCACAGCTCCTCCCCACTGCTGTAAGATGAAGGGCATTCTGAAAAAGCAGCAATCAATTAAACACATGAGAAGTGATGGAAAGCTGTTTATAAACAGATGCACACTCAAAATAGGGGATGAAATTAAGGTAATTGGGAGTTATTTTTGTCATTCCTACCAAACACAGCCTTCTAATTATATCCTCATGACACTCAGGGTCTCCTCTCCTTCCTCCTACCCCTGATCCAACCGAGAAGGCTGCGTTTCAAACAAAACCAGGTCTCCTAAACATTCTCCTGGGTTTGGACAACTAGCAAAGCAGTCTGATGCTCTTCAGCTTGCTTGGAGAAATTGAGTTTTACTACGTAGGCACCACATAGTGCTAACCAACCTTTTACACCTTTTATCATGCTGTTTAAGAAAAATCAGGAGCCAGATTCGCAGTGGAATTACAAAAGGGAAACCTCTTTGCACACTCAAAATGAGGCAGTAAAACCTTTAGCAGAAAGCTATTCAACCAACAGATTCTTTTCTTCAAAGACAAACACAAATCTGGTTATTTAGATAAAAAAACCTAAAAAGTGGATGTTTCTTTTCACCTTCAACAACTGCAATGCAGAGCCAGACTTAGCAAAGAGTAATCAAAGCCATACATTTCTGTGAAATACCTTAAATCCCTGGGTGATCACAACAGAGAAACATTCAGCTTTGGGAAAGGGATTATCTGAAGGTGAAACAAAGGAGCTTAACTGTGAGGAAGGGATGAAATTAAAAGTGTATGTTTAATAGATCCTAAAATGGACTTTGGCAATCTCGGAGAGGAATAACGTAGCAGATGTGATAACAGAATGTGAAGCTTTGCACAGGCCAATTCACCTCACTTCTGGAGGTGAATTAACCCCCCTGAGCTGCACACTGGTCACTGACAGGTTTTAGTTGTTTTTTTTTTTTTTGGTACCTGAACTCATTCAGAGTGTTTGCATGGTAAACCTTAACAGAGGCTAAGCTCACCCAAGGGCAGAAATGTCATTACTCCCTGTGCTGAGCTTGTGTGCCTGCTTATAAATGATTACATTGTAGGGCAAGAATCATCTCTCAGTAAGATCTATCTACCCTGAGCTTTCAAAGCACAACAAAACCCAAAAGAGCCCCCCAAAACATCAGGACCGACAGGGACACGGGACAGCCTCATTTACAGGCTGGCCCTCACAATCTCCAACTTCTGTTATTCCCAAGGGAATGAAGTTACAGAAAGAACCTCCTTCTCCTGAAGGAGCAGCACTGGTGTGCAGTGTACTCACCTGGCTCACTGTCTATCTGTGTCAGCACATCTTCAATCGAGTCCTCCTCGTTCCGCAAGGTCTCGGGGTCAGGCGGAGTGTAGCCGTGGCATCGACACCAGTGCACCACGTGCTTTGTTTTCGGAGGTGTAATATTGTGAAACCTGGGGTGCTTCTCTATGATTTCCTGGAGGATCTTTCTCACTGTCATTGCTCGTTGCCACTGGGACAAACCAAAGGGAGAGCTCACCGACACTGGCTAAAACCCTTAAGGCTTAACTATGGCCCAGAACAATAAACCAGGGTGTGAGGAAAGCAGAAGGAATGTGATTTTCTCCAAATGATGAGGAAAATTGATGTGGGAGATGGTCCTAATCCTGGTATGAGGCAGATGTAGGCAGGTCCTTTAAACTCTGCTTTGCCATCCAACCAAAACCTCAAGAAAAGGGGCGTTTACAGGGGCCTAGACACATTTGTCTTGACTTGAAACTTCTCATCTCCCACATAACACCTAAGATGGCATAGTGCAAGAAGTCCACTAGAGAAAAACAGCCTTTTCAAAATCCTGGTTAATCTCTTAAATGATTAAAGTTGGCAGCAGCAGCAGGTGTAATCAGTTTTAACATCTTCCCCATAAAACTCCATAGCAAGATGACAAAGTTCTGAACAGAACAGAGGGAAATAGAACAACCACAAAACAAAAAGGTCCAGATTAACTGCAGCAGTTATTTTTGGTGAAGGGACAATCTATTTTAGCACTAGCATTACTGGTATCAGATCCCTCAATCCTCTTCCTAAGGAAAACAGGCACAATCTCACAAAAAGTATGTTGGGTAAAATCCCCATGACCATAATATGCCCCAGAGGAGTGATGAGGATAAAGAGCTAACAGGACAGTTTGCAAAAATTCTAATTTATAAAAATGCTTCAAAACCATCTTTGAATCAACTAAAAAAATGACTTTCAGAGTCCTTCTGCTTGAGAAAGTCTCTGAACAATAAATGGGATCACTACCTGGACACAAATCCTGCAGTAAGGAATGCTTCCCTTTAAAATGCAAGGGACAGTTTCAGAAAACCAATCAGCCAACAACAAGGAAGGTTCAAAAAAATTCAGAAATCCTTCTTGTGTACCTAAGGACTACTTATGAAACACAGGAGAGGATTACCTCAGCTGCCCTCCTCTTCCCAATATTCCAGCTGTAATATTGTTCCACTGAACTGGCACAAAAGGAGCTTGCATCTTCACCTAGAAAACACAAAAGCCAAACCCAGTATGTTTTAGTAAGTGAAGCAAGATAAATTCTGGGTTTGATGCTATTTAGTAGAGAGGAAGGGTGGTTTATGCTCACGGGATCAAGGACTGTAACTCTCTCACAAATGATACATGCAGCACACACCAGGGGGTTTGGATGCTAAACCAGCATCCCTCTTGGTCACGTACACAGGCACCGGTGGCCACGGGCTGTTTTAAGTCTCCTTTATCACTAAAACTGTAATGATACAGACCTCTAAGTTTGCCTTACTGGTCAAAACCTCCTCCTTTGGAATTCAGCTTTTTTTTTTTTCCCTAAGCAATGGACTCACAAATGCTGCTTGTAGCTCAGAGAGCCTTATGCAATGAAAGCTTTACTGTGCTGCCTACTCCTACTTTGCTCGCTGTGTTTATCTCAAGAGGGTCTACCCTACCCAGTCTCCAGGACCACTTGTTCCAAGTGCATTAGTTACCAGAGAAAGCTGATACATTTTCAGCTATGTACACGAGTAACAGCTCTGTGATTGTAAGGTACCATAAAAGACTAGAACATTTCTCTGCAAACTACCACCTTTGGTTTATAAAAAGAAACAAACAAAGCAAAAACCCCAATAACAAACACATTCCTACGCTGAGCTACGTTATCATATTTGCAAGCATTTCTGAAAGCCTGGCATGGAATTAGAAAAAAAAGAAAATAAATCACATCCATTAAGGACAAACTGGGGTAAAGAAGACCTAGTGAGAGTCGTTATGTGAGGAAATGGAATCTATTTCTAATCAAAAACCAGATGAAAGTTAATAACGGCTGACAACATATCTGGCTTTACTGGAAGAAGCTCATTCTGAGCATCTTTAGAATAACCCCTGGAGTAAGCTCTCTAGCAGAATGGCTTCATTTCACTCCCCCTTTTAATGCTTTTGTGGCTGCAGAGTATGCAAGGCATTCTGTTGATATACTGAAAACAGAAAGCAAAGCCTTTTCATTTACTGCTTACTTTTTTCAGCAATTAATGGAACCTTCTTCACTATTGCTGTTAAAAGCTGCTGGATGTTCTCCAAATATTCTATGCTGCAAGGGATAAAAAGGAATCACAATGAAGAATACTGTTGGAAGCAATGAATGAGATGCAAAATGTTTCAGAATCACTGCACGGTTTAAAGT
Organism: Chloroceryle amazona; assembly: GCA_027560015.1. Lineage (NCBI taxonomy): Eukaryota > Metazoa > Chordata > Aves > Coraciiformes > Cerylidae > Chloroceryle > Chloroceryle amazona. The sequence continues at coordinate 5,458 of JANHFX010010344.1, read as the reverse complement.
CTCTTGCCCTAAGGCACTATAGCAATAGCAGTGTGAGGATAAATTGTTCTGCCCTGATCCAGAGAAGGTATTTCAAACAGCCCTTCTTCTTGCTGAAGCATTCACATCTGAAGCTGCATTTGTCAAGAAACTGCAGACAGGCTGTTTTGGGCAGGCAAGCTGGAGAGAAGTCCCTGCATCTTCTCACAAGCTGGGGGAGAAGATGCACCTATTAGTGCAGGCTGTCCCAGGAGGAACGTGGGAAATGTTGTACTTAGGGGAGTTTAGGTAAATGTTACTGCATTTAACTCGCAAGAACTGGATTTTCCATTAGTTACTTTATAACTTAGAAAGTTTCCAGTGTGCATTGACTTTTAGGATCTATTCCTCTCTCCTACACATACTCTCCACCAGGGTAACATCTGCAGGGATATGTCAGGATAACAAAACCTTCCAGAACATGGAGACAGGGAAGTCAGCCTCTGGAGGAATCGAGAGCAGAAGAAACATCCTATACATTTCAGGAAATATGCAGTGAAAATTTTGCAAACTGAGTTCTGGTGAAAAAAGCCACTAAGAAATCCTTGCAAAAGCATCACAAGCAACGCACTGGATTTCACAGCATCCCCTGAGCAAATACTCCAATGATCTTTATTATTGAATTGCAATTCTGAACCAAGGCAGCCCACATAGGAAGTAATTATGGAAGTATATGAGCTTAACAAGACTAGAGAAGCAAGAAGACAGTTCTACTTGTTTCAGATGCCCTTTTTTTGACCTGCATTTCACTGGACAGTTTGACCTCAGTAAGGACACGCAATGGCAATGGGAATTATACAAATAGGGGATGATAAAGAGGGTTTAGCAGCTTGAGATTTTAGCAACCCCCCCCAATAACTGCAAAGCTTTAAATATTAGGTTTTTTTTCCCCCCCTTCCATGACCCCTGAATACAAATCCATTGACAAAAATATATATTGCAACACTGCCTGAAACAACTGCCACCCGACAGGATTAGTACTGATACAGCTGTGTATGGGATGGAGAAATTTATCATGTATTTCTAGGTCAAGCTTAACCCTGCTGTACTTGTCCCCAGAATCTCCTCCATTGCCCCTGGCATCTCAAAGTTCAGAAATCCTTATAGAGAAATGAACAATTACTTGATGACGTAATTCCCAAGTTCGGAGCTCTCTTCCGTTTTCACTGCTGCTTGGCCTTCCTGGGTACCCACAGAACTGCAGTTTTGTCCCGTTGAATCAGGCTCCATCTTAACTTCAAAGAAACAAAACACATTTTAAGAGACACAAAGTACCAGTCGGCTTGATAAACTATCTTGTGAGACTCCAGTAAGACAGAGTCTTCCTCGACATCACTTGTTTGCATTCTGATTGCTAAGCACGAACAAATTTGACCTTGCATTCTGCTGAAAGCAAGCCCCCTCTCCATCTCAGCGAGCTCACAGCTCATCCTTTTTGGATTATCTGCATAATCAATCGCTGATGTTCTGCATGTGACTGCCTGATCCAAACTGAACTGCCTGCAAATGAACCTTGGCCTTTGAAGTTGTGAACAAAGAGCCGGATGGAAAATTAGATAGCTAGAAAGCATTAGTTTCAGCAAGAAGTGACATTTCCAAGTGAGAACATTTTTGAAGACATCACTGATTTTGACATCACTGAACTTTCTCAAGTCTAGGACGGAACTCTGGTAAGACAGGAGCAAGGAGGGATGTTCCCAACCCAGAACAGCCAAGCTGTCTGGTCATGCAGCTGGGATGGGAGAAATGCCTGACAGTTCTGTTAAGAACTGGACTTTTTTTACTTGATTTAAACCCTGCTAAATAAAGGAACCCACAGGCACAGGGTTTACTGTCATAGTCAGGTCACTTGCTTAAAGAAGCACCAGCAAGTTTCTGCTAATCTTACTGAGGAATTCCTTGTTACCTTTAGTGATGGATGCTGTAGAGGGAGTAGGAACCACTGTACTTGCTGCTGTGACAGCTGAAACAGCTGAAACTTTGCTGGTAGAAAGTGACTGTATCACTGGAGAGGAAAAAGGAAAAAAAGAAAGAAAGAAAAGGACAACAAAGAAAAAAATTAATCAAATTTCATGCACTTTAACAAATAACCATGTTCAGAAGCAACACATTCTTTTTGCAGCACAAAGTTTAGGGATGGATTTCCTTGCTACATTTTCTTCTATCTCTAACTTTGGACCATGTAGGCCAACAGTGATCAAGAGCTACCCTGTGTCAAAGGGGGATTTTCAAACACCATCTGTCATCCTCCTCTGCCCTTTACCTTTGTTCATAGGCATGAGTATTGTCTGAACACCTCCAGAAGCTGTGTTTACACCGAGCTGTTTAAGCTGGCTGGGAACTGTCAGAACAGCCTGCTGTGGACTAGACTGATTTGAGTGGATTTTTAGCAACCCTGCAAGAAGAACGGAAGACAAAATGTTAAATAAAACACACCATTTAGTTTATCTCCAGCTACTTCTCTCCCTTTCTGCCTAAACCAGGATGGCACGTAAGCTAGCTCTGCCACCCTCTTAACAAGCCACAGGTCAGTGAACTGCCAGAGGAGATTTTTACTGGCACAAACGATGGGTAAGGTGCTGCACCCCAGTGCACAGTGTCACACGCTGCACACAGCTCTGATCTCAGTAAAGTGAATTTCCTAACTGCCTAAGTAATCTTAAGCAAAAGTTGATGTAGCACGAACCTTTCAACTGAAGCAGGCTCAGCACAGAGTAAAACACTCTTGTCAGGACAAGACCTCGTGCTCAGGGGTGTGGGAAGCCAGTGAACTACAGCTCTGTTGTACTTACACAGCCACTCTCACTGAGGTGTCCAGGTGCTGCACACACCTCTGCAGCATCCACTGCAGCCAGCAGAGCACAATCAACCAGGTTGGACTTAGTGACTTGGGCAGCAAGGCTGGTGAAGGACATACCTGAGCCCAGCATCCCGTGTCTTACTGTAACATGCACTGAATACATCCCTAAGAGGGCTAATCAAGCTATCAAGCAGATTAAAGTGGGGACTGAATTAAATTGCTGATTTTAGTCAAGGCTAAAAGGACAGGCAGGACATTCAGGTATTAACAGCATTATCAACAGCAGCTCCCAGTGACTTGGGGGGAGATCAGAGCAGCTCCAAGCTGCACCATGGGAAGTAGTACTCATCACCTGCCCCCCAGCACTCTCCTCACAGTGAAGACATCCCAAGCCACCACAGCCAGCACTAACACTGTGATTTGGGCCTATGTTCATCCTTTCTCCTGGTAAAATGGTTATTCAATCTATAGGCAACTTCAGCTTGTGGAAATTTAACAGGCTTCTATTTTAGAACACTGACAACAGACTTCTTAGTTTCAGGAGGGTAATTTTATACTCACGATTTGAGATAATGTTTCCATACTCCTCAGAATTTATTATTACAGTTTAAGAAACACAGCTGCCTTCCAAGTACTAGACATGCAAGGTCTGGTGAAGATGTCTCTTGGTTGTGGAAGATGCACAGCACTGGTCAGTTAGGTTCCCCCTCCCAGAGGGACTAACCCAGTAGTACCACATCATCTGTGTGTGGTGCACAGATGGGTCAGGGGAGGACAGCATGGGACCCAAATGGCACGCTGAGTAGGAAGGGACATTTTCAACCAACCCTACTAGCCTGATGGGTGGGAGGCATTTTTTTCTTGCCAAACAAGTGAAAATTTGAGATTCTTTTTGAGAAGCTGCCTTTAAAAATAGAAAACTTCAGAAATTTCAACAGTCTTGGGGTTTTTTTTTTGGTTGGTTTTTGCTGTGTTTTGGTGCTTTTGGTTTTATTTTGTTTAGTTTTTACAGTACATGTTTTACAGCAACTGCTTCTTTTGGGATTCTTGAAGAAATAGTTTTTCATCATCAAGTCGGGTGATAAAAAACTGAAACAGAAGCTAGATAACATTCTCAACCTAAACCTCAGTTTTAATCCAAAAACTTTTAAGAACAGCCTATTTTCTACCAAAAAAACCCACCACCCCTCGCTGCTTTGTTTGCAAAGAGGAAATCACTCAACTACTTATTGCAGCACTGTGGCAGCTTTAGCAGTCTTGTGTTGCTTACGTTCAAGCTCTGGGAAAAAATGAGTGATGAAAAAGGAGGAGTTTGGAAGACTGTGTACACAGGAAGGAAGAGCTGCTTTAAAAAGACACTGTCAGATGAGCTCAGTGCCACTTTTCTGTATTTTTACTGTTTCCACTCAGAAAGAAGCCACTTCAAGAGAACAGAACATGCCAGCAGGTAAATTAGTCAAAATGAAAACTTCCAATTGGAACCCGCAGTCCTCAAATTAAACCTGCTGTATTTGCTCTCTGTGATACAAAAGATCCTGGAAGAGAATAAAACCCGTCCACATAAGGGCAGACTGTTTTCATAACCTCATCTTTATTAACTTGAAACACTCCAGATCCAGCCTAGCTCACTATGCTTAATAGATTTTGACTTCAAAGCCTTCAGTTCCCCCTAATCAAAATCTCTCTCCTTTCTGAGCCAAAGAGAGCAGATGCAAAGCCTCGAGAGCCAAATTCTGCTCAGGCAGCTTCTCCGACTTCACTATGGAGTTTCACAAACTCATCAAGTCTGCAGTACTGCTGGTGCCTTGGCATTTTCAGTGTTGAGTGGCACACTGTGCTCTTCAACAGTCAGAATGCATCTTCTAATGAGAACCTGGCATGAAAACCAAAATCCCTCTCCAACACCAATGGGCGAGTCGTGCTATTATCTGTAACAGATACAGTGAGGGCACTGGTGTGATAGGATGCCAAATTATTTAGACATCGCTTTGGCTAAGCCAAAAGTTATGCTAATAAGGCTTTAAAAAGCAAAACTTGACTTCTACACGTTCACAAATGCAGGTGACTCTGTACTCTCCCATTGAGAGTGATGACATCTAAAGAACTCGCATCTGGATTCTAATTATCAACAGGAAGGGCACGAAGGGAGCTTAGTACCTGATACTGCAGCTTTTCCAGTCACAGGCGTTGCTGTAGTCATCAGAGAAGCAACACTTACAACAGTGGAAGTGGCAGTCTTATTGACTACTGATGAAGTAGACTGGCTCTGGCTTATACAGATTTGGTGTTGCTGTGCAGGTGTCTTTGCTGCAGGAGTTCCAGAAGATGATGAACTGGAACCTGCATTATCTATTTGCTGCATAAAAGAGGCAGAGAGGGGTAACAAATTCCTTTCTGTGTCATAAATGATTCACCAATAAGCACAACAAGGTAGCATCTAGAAGTAGCCAAGCCAAATGTTTATCTATCGATCATCAGGAAGCAAGAGGTTCTCATGCACATCCCCAAAAGCCCGTGTACAACGATGGCACACATAGAACAGAGGCTGTTTCAAGCAGAAAATGTACTGGCTGGAGCACAAATGCTGTATTACACAATGTTGGCAATGGTGTTTCTGACCTGGGCCACCCCGTTTGTGGG
>JANHFX010010343.1:0-21819 GCA_027560015.1 Chloroceryle amazona | reverse complement strand
GCCAATAGCCTCACGCGAGGGATGCTTTGCCTAGCACTCAGAGAGCCAGCATCACGGGGGTGAGGCTCTCAAACCACCCTGTTTGGAGGAAAAAATGTGGTGGAAAAATGTAGCCAATAATGGCAAGATGTTCCTCCACAGAAGCCCTGTAACAGCTCCTTGAGGGGCTGGAGATGGGCATCTGAGGGAAACTCCCTGGGTCCTCAGAAAACACCAGAAACCACATAAGCATGCAGGAGAATGTAAGAAGGGTGTCTGCAGGATGGTCACTCAATGCAGGGGACACAGTGTTTGTGAATGGGAAAGTGTTATGTCATTGTGAAATGACCTACACTGCCCAATATTATGCACTTATGATGAGCACCTATCTCCTGGACACAGCTCGAGTTCCTTCAGGTATAGGATGCTGTATGGTTTTGTAATGTCACTCCCATATAGATGGTCTTAACTCCCAGTAATTTCAGCAGAAACAGCACTGGAAAATTGTCTGGTGACCTTTCGATGCATTTTCTGACTCCAATACTGAATAATCTAGAGTTACCTCTTGCTTGCCATTTCTTGCTCCTTGGATTTTGAAACTGGTACTTCCAAAAGTGCTCAGGGTACAAAAAATTAATTTTAGCAGTGCTTTTTCTCCTTTTTCTCCTGCAATGGAGAATGTTCATTCTTCTTTTGAATAGCATCAGAATTCTGGTCTTGCCTTGTCTCAAAGATTCTCTCCTGACCTATACTGAGCCCTGTTAAGTTGACATGATTTTGAATGATTTACGCTTCAGAAAAGCTTGTTGATTAGGGGATTGCTGTTATTTCCCTTGTTGTGCTTTCTTCACCGACAGCAAGCCTTGCAGCTCACCTTGCTGGCACCCAGTGAGCTGGCCACTGGTGCTGTACACCTCACAGACTATGAGCCAGGGGACAGTTTGATAGCTACCTTGTGTTTCAACCTCATGGAGAGCTCAGACTCTCAGGGACAAGAGGTTAATTGGAACAGATGTTATTTCAGAAATTGCATGATGCCCAGAGATCACATCTTCGCCTCCTTAAGCCTTTTCAGTGGGCTTGGGCTGCGTGATCTCTCTTGTTTTTCTCACACTGGGCTCCTTTTCATCTTTAGAATCACTCCAAACAATGGCAATCTTTACAAATACAACAAGCCCTCCTCTTTATATCGGGCAATCCTCCCTCTAGGGATACAAGTGATCTGAGCTGAAGCAAGAAGTAATTAAGGCCATTTTTAAAAGCCATGTGTTTCCCCCCGTACAGCCTTAGCAGAAGTTGTGTCTAATTTATACTTTGGTGGTGTGTTTGTGCTCTCTGCTGGTTTTGACCTCTTCCTTTGAAAGGCTCTTGTAGAACTTCAAAGAGGCCTCAGATTTACTTTAAGTGTCCCCAAATGAGATGATGTAAAAACTTTTTGACTTCAGATTATTCTTCTTCTCTCAGAGCGGGAAATAAATAGAGACTTCCTCATACCTTTGAAAATCTGCTCTTTGCTGGTTTGAAAGGATGCAGCAGAAGCACCTCTGAGACTACACGCACAATTATGTCCCAGTACTACTTCTGTTAGTGGGAATGAGCAAAAAAAATCTTAAGGGCTCCCCCTCCTCCCAGTGAATCATGTCCCAGAGCTCATTATTATGAGCAGCAGATAGAGAGGTAAGAGATGGAAACTAAATCTGAAATCATAAACTCATTAGCAGACATCTATGGCCATCTCCCACATGGCCACGAATGTGGGCCATCAGGTATTTCTGAATAACTGTTGAGGTCTGAAAGGTACCACGGGGAAAACAAACATTTCTTCACTGAATGCTCCTTCTCAGCAGCTTCATAGTGAGGTCGAAGTCATACAAAGAAGTAGGTGTAAGCAAAGGAATAGAGTTGAGAACTATTGGTGGTCCGGCCCTCTTAGGAAAAGGCTTTTAGGTCTTGGCCAAACCACCCGTTACTGGCTGTAAGGTGCTATTACTGCAGTCCACATTTTGTGTGACCTCCTCTGTGTCTGTGGGCATCAGTTGAGCTTTGGGCTTACGTGTTGCTGGGAAGTTGAAGCCAAGCTACAACCTGTATGAAACCAGAGGAATTTCCTCTGTCATTTGTCACACCCTTTCAGCCAATATATAAATGCACCTTGTCCCCACATCTCTTCCAGCTCTGTTCATGAAGATATCTCATTGCAACCTAACTCCATAGCTTATATTTGAACAGGAGAAGGAAAACTCGATGCCATTCACTGTTTTGTGTCTGAAGAATCCAACTTTTCACATCCTCACTCTGCAAACCAGAGCTGAAGACCTCAATCACGTACAGCCTGGCCCATGGAAGGCCATGTGGTCGTAGGGGCTTTCTAAAGAAAGACAGCTAAGAGCATTGAATGGAAGGAAAAAAGCTCAGAATAGAAAGCTGAAACAATTGTTCCTGTGTTCTGGGCAGCAAGAGTTCATCCTGCACCCTGTCAGCACAGCAAGATTACATGATAGAATTGGAAAATGCCATCAGCAGCTACAGCTCTGGCAGAAATAACCAAGAGCGTGTAACTAAGCTGTTTAGATTCAGAGAGGGTAACAGTAGTAAATTATTTAACATTTGTAACTAAAAAATAACATCCTTTGTATTCCTCTGCTATTCCAGCCAAAGATTTGAAATATTCCTATTTCCCCTGGCCTAGGTTGATCACTGCCAGGCTGCGTTCCCGTGGTGTGAAAGATTTACCTTTCCTCAATATGAAACGAAATCATGAGGTAGCATTTCTTTAGTGTAATGTGTGATGGCATCTCCCTCTGGTAATATGATTTATTATACCCACTCTACATTTTGCAGAATGATGCACGTGGCCAAGTACCTTTAATGAAAAGTGATGCCTGGAGAAATGTTTCTCTAGAATAAAGAGCATAAAAAGCAACTGCTGACCTCTCCTCATCCACGGTGATGCATGAGTTCCTCCAACACGCAGTGAAGCATGGAGTTACATTTTCCTTATGTAAACTGAACTAAGATTTAGTGGTTTTCATAGATTCAGTGATACTTAATATCCATTTCTCACATGCAGAAGGAGAAACCTGAAGACAGAATTCCTGAATATCGGATTATCAATGGTGCTACCATTTATTTTTTTTATGTTTAGAGGGCTAAAGACAAGCTGAGAGAGTTGGGGTTGTTCAGCCTGGAGAAGTCTCTGGGGATACTTTATTGCAGCCTTTCTGTACTTAAAGGGGCTTGCAAGAAAGGTGGAGAGAGACATTTTACTAGGGCCTGGAGCAATAGGACAAGGGCTAACAGTTTTGAACTGCAAAAGGATAGATTTAGATCAGATATGAAGCAGAATTGTGCTGTGAGAAGGGTGGTGAAACACTGACTTACCTTGCCCAGAGAGGTGGTAGAAACCCCCTCCCTGGAAGTGTTCAAGGTCAGGTTCAATGGGACTTGGAGCAACCTGGTCTAGTGGGAGGTGTCTCTGCCCATGGCAGTGGGGGTTGGAAGTGGATGATCTTCGGTGTCCCTTCCAACCCAAACCGTTCCGATTCTATTTCTTTTCTCTAAGATGTGTGAAGTTGAATGTCTCCAACATAAAATTTAAGCCTGAAATTCCTTAACGGTCAGTACTAAGCAAGAATGAGATTTCCCATGTCTCGTCAAAGCTGGAAGGATGCAGTTAGATAAATTTCTTCCGAGAGGTTTTGTGCCACGTAAAATGAACCTGATGGCGTTGGGAGGTGCATGTGGTGAAGCATCTGGTTTCTAGGTAGAAGATGAAGAAAAAGCTCTTCTTTCTAGGAGTAAGGAATTCTTTAGCTCTTACAAGAGACGAGGAGAAATCCCTTGGCATACACCGAGGACAGGCTACGGAATTCTATTTGATCTGAACTAACGCTTGTATCTGAATTCCTCTAAATACAGTGATGCGACTTGCTGCATTTGTACCAGAATTCTGTGGCACAACCGAGGCCAAGCTGCATCCATGGACAGCATCGTATTAGGCAACACTTATGATCTAATAAGACATAATTGTCTTGAGCCTCATCCACCTTTTTGCCTCAAAAATATTTCCAAGGCTATCTGAAACCCACTTAACTGTGATCTGTTAGTTGCTGGGTTTGGAGGCAATATTAATGCGCTTTATTTTCAAAGACCTTACATGATAGTCTTAGATTACAAAAGCAAACATTAGCTAAATAATAGGTTGGGTCTTTTTCCTCCAGAAACATAAACACGAGACAAAAATTCTTGGCTGAATGAAAGCAAAATAATCTTTCTGCTGGACGGTATTTGATTTTACTTCTCTAGAAAGGTTCCCAACCTCAATATCATTTATCACTGTGCTTGACATATGGAGACAGTATCAAGGTTATTTAAAATGGATTGTATGTTTAGTGTTTGTGCAGGGTTGTTACGGCAGCTTTTTGTCTGTGTAAGGCTGTCAGCAGCATATTCCATTATGTCTACTTTGCAGGGCAATAAAGTAGATTTTCCTGTCCCCCAGTGGTTTCCTGATCTCTGAGCAGAATTCCCACACCAAAAGTAATGTAGCAGGTTTATCCTGATCATAAAGTGAATACACACAGGGTGATTTCTGCTGTATGGAGACTTTATTCATCTTATGGGAAAGATAATGCATATAATACTAATATATGAATGCAATGCAGTATCTAAAGATATATATTCCCAGGAGGCAATTTATCTGAAGGGCTGTTTTTCTGGTGTTCATTCATTTGTGGGAAGATGGTATTCCCAGACTGAAAATGAAGCAAATGAAGGGACTTCCCTGGTGCAAAGTGATGGATGATGATTTTGTTGCTACTGTCAAGAGATGCATTAGACTAGGTTTCTCATTCTGAAAACGCTAGATGAGAAGGGATTAATTTCATGACCATTTGGGAGACTGAATTTCCATTCTTAATTATAAAATGATGCCCTATTATAATTTTCTCTGAGGTACCTTGATGATTGAAGCTGAGTTACTTGACTCAGGGACACAAAGAGGTTCCAGAAGGCCCAAAGGCAAAACTTGAAGCACATGATTTACAGGGCAGGATGAACCTTACTGTGAAAATCCAAGCTCCTTTCATGACAAGCAAGGCAAGCTGCCACCCTGGCCCTGCCTGTCCTGGTGAGAATGCTTGTTGGGAATTGGAAAGTGAATGCCATGAGCCAAAAGCATAATCCACCCGAGACACTATGGAATACAACTTCCCAAGGCTTTCCTTGATGTGTGACCCTGTACATTTCCAAGACTGACGTATGTTTTTGTATGAAACATTTTATGTACAATATCACTACATTTTCTACCCAAGACAACCACTTTGCATTGTTAATCTGTTAACCCTTTGCTCAGAAAAAGGCTGATGCTCAGGTCAAAGTTCTCTGAGATTAAGCAAGACATCAGTGGTGGGACTTGACTGACTAAGATCATTTTAGAGACATTAAGATCTCCTCTATGACCTCCAGTTGCAAACCTGGCAGGTTGCAGACCCGGTCTCATCCCTGCCAGGACTCGGGGAATTTAGGATGGCATGAGACATGCCTGCCTGAACAAAACTTGTTTGGGGGAGTTGGATATTAGGAAAAAATTCTTCCCCACAAGGGTCGTCAAGCTCTGTAACAGACTGCCCAGGGCAGTGGTTGGTTCACCATCCCTGGAGGGTTTTGAGAGACACGTAGCTGTGCTACTGAGGCACGTGGTTTAGTGGTGACCTAGCAGTGGTTAATGGTTGGACTTGATGATCTTAAATGTCTCTTCCAACCAAAACAATGTTTTGATTCTGAGTCCATTTCCCATAGTGATGGGTTTGATCCAGGGATGGTGCTGAAGGGGGGGAAGTTCAGCTCTTTGACATTGTCATTCCATGTCACTGCACTGGAATCATCAGAAACACACTTTGCTTATGTGATACTCCCTGATGAGAAGCGCTGGTGAGATCTAAGGCTGTGACTCATAACTATGTCCTGACTATGCTGTGGTTTTGAGGTTTGGGGTTTTTTTGTTGGCATTAGTTTGCGTAACAGCATTGTCTGAGGGGTAGGTGATGCTTGTGCCTATTTTATCAGGAGTACATTATGCTAACTTATCCCACTGAGTTTCTCTCTCAGGTAACAAGATACGATGCAAAGATTACCTGTCATAAACTGATGCTCAGGTCTAGATTTTCAGGAAACTAATGGATCTGGCTCCACTTCCCTGAGAGCCAGTGATGGATGAGACCAGGTTTCACTAATGTTCTCTGATGCATGGTGCTACATTTCTTTAACATAAACTAATCCGTGTCAGGGAGTATCCTTGACTCTCTTTGATAGATGAGACTGGGTTTTTCCTTTTTGGACCCAAATACACAGATGCCTTTTTTAGCTCTGTGGTCACACATGGGGCTGTATTTCTGTGTGTTCAGAGGAACTCATTCTCGTGCATTACTGTACATGAAGGAGTTGCACGGGGTTTGTGTTACAGTAAACCCCAGCTACGTGCATAAATAGCTATCAGCAAAAAAATGAGGTTGCTCCATCATTTTATATCAATAACACCAGCTCACAGGCAAGATCTTTTTTCAAATGGGCCTGTCTCATGCTGGCATAAATAGCAGAGGGAAAAGTCATTCTGTTAATCATTTTACTGCGCATTAGCAGTTTTTCTTGGCTATCCAGAAATAATATCATATGTTTCTTCCTAGGTTAGAAGGAGGATGCCCTGCAATTACATCACAGTTATTCTCTGCAGTCCTCAATCTTATTCATCATCTGCTACTGGTCAATCTCTGTTGTTTAGGATTTTTTACATTATCAAATACTGTGTTTATATGACAGAAAAAAAATCATTGTGCATTACTGATTTCAGGCAAAAAGAAAACTAATAGCAATGAGCTGCCTTATTTTTCCCTGTCTTGGACTTAAATGGCTTCTTCAAAATGCAGTTTTCTTTGTTCAGCTCCTGCCAGGGAATTGAGGCCTCAGACATCACTGGGCACCAGAGGAACCCAGCTCCATGTGTTTCTTTTCACATAAAAGGACAAGTGATGAATTTTACACACACAAGGGCATTGCAACTCGGTTTCAGCTGTTGTGACCTCCTCTCTCCGGGTCTGCCAACAATTACCTGGAATAATGGAATTTTTAAAGGAAAAGTAAGTAAAAGTTATACAGTCCAAACCCATTTCTGTGTCTGGGTAATATCCAGAACCTTTCTGTTGTTGGGGTTTATTACGGATTTAGCCTACAGTAAATGTTTTTGAATAAATTTTTGTGGTTACAGCTCCAACTGACACCTCCCTCTCCTCCCTCTGTCCCTCAAGGCCTGGGCCTCTCCACCATCTGATGGTGACATCTTCATACTTGTCTCAGCCTTTTGACTCTGCAGCTCTGGAAGCCCTGCTCCCATAGGACTTCCACTCAGACCTCTCCATGCCATGAATGCTGAGTACAGACTTCACACACATCCTTACACTTCTGCTGCTAGGTGTATTTCCACTGGATGTTTCAGGTTGACCAATATTTAAAATAATAATAGTTTTTCATTTCATTTTAGTCCTCAAGAGTCTACTGAGTTCAAAGAGGGTGAACAAATTAGATGCCCATATCCATTTTGCAGTTACCTGAGCCATATAAGAAATGATATTTACTTGGATGCTGGCAACTTCTGTTCTCTGGGGACTCAAGTGAGGGAGATGCCCCATGTTGTGCAATACAGTAGATGGCAAAGCCATCCAAACTTTAGTCCCATTCAAGGTAGTTCTAGAAAAGCAAACAATTTAGATATTTCATGCTTAAATAAGACTGGTTAATGGCACATGAGATGGGAATGACAGTTGAAGTCTACTGCTTCCAGGCCCATGTTAGGTTAGTAACCCTTGCCAGTGCTGCGCCGTGCCAGGCTGGTGTGGCAGCAGGTACAAAGTTACCCCGGGTGGCTTTGCACAGAATTCATGCTGGGTACACACCTCTTTCTTGTCTTTGTATGAGACACCAGTGAGGAGTCATCACTGTAAAGTTACCCAGTTCTATAATTATGTCTACTGGGATGAAATATAATTTCATTTGGATATTCTTATCAGTTCTTCATAGAATGGTAGGGGTTGGAAGGGACCTCTAGAGATATCTGGTGCCACCCCCCTGCTCCACCCAGCAGGGTCACCCAGAGCAGGGGGCCCAGCAGCGCAGTGTCCAGGCAGGTTGGGAATCTCTCCAGAGCAGGAGACTCCACAGCCTCTCTGGGCAGCCTGGGCCAGGCTCTGCCACCCTCATACCAAAGAAGTTTCTCCAAAACATGAATAGAAAAGCTGGGCTGGGATGCAGGCAGAGGCTGGACCCGTGTGTAGTCCTTTCCCTGTTAATGGTACAGATGGGGACAGACAAAAAAGGAAACACCCCACTGACCTACCTAATCCTCTGCAAAGCTATCTGTCCCTACCCCAGTGCTACCAGTTCTCATTAACTCCCTCAGGCTCCCAGGCTGCTGGGGGCACTTTTGCTTTTCCCAGGGGCACAAGCCGATGGGATTTGCAGGTGTGGGCCAGGCAGGAATGGTAGCACCTGACCCAAGCTCTGCACTCTTTTCTTTTGACGTCTGCAGCAATCATTAGGGTCTCACATGTGGAAAAATGCATGTGCTATGTATTTTATTTAGCAGCCTTTTATCAAAGCTGGTGTCCTTGGGCTAGTTTCTGCTACTGATAAATACAAATGGAGAAATGAATTCTCCAGGAGAGCTTTACAACAGGATCACCTGAGCTGTGGGACTGCTTGAAGCTAAGGGTTGGAAATCTATACCTTGTGCAGGGGAATGATTGCATTTCTGCTTCTCTGAGCACCGACCTCCTGTACATGGTGTTCTTGGGCCTCAATTATTTCATGGGGCACAGCGACCTGCCCAGCGATTGCCTGTGGTCTGGGGGGAAACTGGGGCACCCGCTTGTGTGATTAGCTGAGGGAAAAAATAACACCAAAGACTAGAAGTGGCACAATACTGCTTCTGTTGTAATTGCACCAAGGAACAAGCACACTCTGGGAGGGTTAGTACGGAGCAAAATTATCAGATGCAAGCAGCTAAACTGGAAATTCTTGCTGGAGCGAGAGCTGAAGGAACCTGGCAACACAGGCAATGTGAAGGAAGTGCAGTGAAGAGCGAGGAGTTAAGTTTGCCTGAATGAAGAGAGGGTTGTGAAAGTGGACATCAAACTGGCTGGGAATCGAGGACTGGAAGAGAGGACGAGGTGGCCTCTTTCCCACTTCAAGCTTTGCAATGGCTGAGATACCAAAAAACCCCAACGCGATCAAACCTGAACAATGGGGTCTGACAGCTGCAGAGTGTTTGAACAACGTGTCGGGTGGGAGAGCTTGTGAAATCTACATCATCCCACCGGGACATGGGCGTTGCAGCTTTTCCTGGTTTCTCTGCATTATCCCTAGACAGCAGAGCTGCTGTCAGCATGGGGTGAGCATGAGTCCATCTGCACAGGGGGAGACACAGGGAATCACCCCAACAACGTAGGGTGCCGCTTGCTGAAACCAAGGGATGCGCTCCATGTCCTCCCCTGGCCCACCCTGTCCTCCTGGGGACCCGACACACACCCGCAGCCACTGAGCTTTGCATTTGCTCCCTAAATACATCTTGTTTCACAGCCATGTGCTTATTGCCTCCTTTGAAGACCTCGTTTTCTGACGGCATCCTCACAAATGTGTGCGCTAGGTCAAGGTGACGGCGTTTCACTCCAAGCAGCTGCCCCGTTAGCACCTGATGCTGGATAATAATAATGATTAATGAAACGTAATCTTTCTGTCACAATTCCTTTTCATTAATATTTATATCTGGCAGATGTACCCCCAAGGGGGAACTTCAATTGCTAAGCATTCGACTGCTACATACAGCTGGTATTTTCCACAGCAACTTTGAGGACATTCTCCTAAACAGCATATTATGTGCAATTTTATTTTCAACTCATTGTTAATGCTGTCATGTGTCAGCCTAGAGAAGAATGTTTATTTTAGGCCTCCTCATCCAATAAAGGAAAAAAAAAATCTCCAAATACCAATATTTTCAGGAAAAAGAATGATTACACGCTTAAACAACTGGCATTATCGTGGAGGTCAAGCTCGGCGATGGATACACCAGGGAGCCTCCTAATTACAACAGGGTGTAATTTAAGGCATCTTTAGCAGCCAGTCATTTTAAATGTATGCCATTTTCCAGTTAGCTGCTAAAAAAACTAACTCTTGTGCATTACTTTTGGAAGAGTAAACATTCAATTAAATGATCTGGTTGCGTCCTTGTAATTGGGCTGAAGTCTGCTTATAACTAATTCATAATACAGTGTCATTAGCCAAATGATTAATTGGCAATTACGCTATGAAAACAAATTAATCACTGTGCTTCCCAAACCATGATCCTCTCTCTACACCACAGCAAACCATTTGGCTCTGGTCTATGACTGTTTTGATTTATCTCTTGTTATCCATCTAAGTCCTAGCTATTAAATTTGGAGGAATCTCCTCCTGGCCCTCAGCGATGTGCTGTCAGCTGCAGCAACAGGCAGCATGAAAAACATTTTCCAGTTTGGGGTTTTTTTTTTTTCTACTTTATTACCCTCCCCAGACATGCCTGAACCCTGCCTGGCTGGATGTGATTTCTTTGATTGTGCTCTCACTTGAAAGTAGGAACATCAATCTTGCGATTGCATTCACGTAAGAAAATCAGGAGAGGAGGATGTAAAATAGGATCAGCCTTTGTGCCTGAAACGTTCCTCAGTCTGCAAAGAGAGAGTCAGACTCTCCAAAAGTTGTTAAATTGGGGGCACAGACAAAGCACCACCAGGTTGCATGTAAAATAACTAAAAAATATATTTATCTGCATGCACTGTTGGGAGTTTTCTTCAGGAAGAGCTGGAAATGTCCCAGTGTCTGGGAACTGTAACTACCCACATCCAGCCCTGGGAAACAGTGAGAAGGACACCTGAGTTCACCCCCACCAGGGCCTGCAGCAGCCAGCAACAATCTGCTGTGGACAGCAATGGGCATGGAAGGAGCTTCACAGTCAAAACAGCCTCAAAACAGAAGATGACAAGTGGAAAAATAAATGTTCACATGGCCATTAAACACCTTTACCTCTGCTTGCTCCCCAAAGGAGATGGAAATCAGAAACGCTTTAAGAGAAAATATGCTGGCAGAAAGGGGAGGTGAGCTCTCAGGGAGCATGCTCATCATCTGGAAAGAAAGAGGCCATGGGGCATCAGGAGGTAGCACAAAAATCCTGAAGCCCACCAAAAGTGAGGTTCACTCTGAATTTCCTGAGAAAAGGTTGCAAAGGACATGTTTAAACCATCCCAGCAGGCAGATGGGGTGTAAGGTGGCTGACTCAGAGGAATCTCAGGACTCTGAGTCCAAAGGACATGTGTTCCACCAGTCCCACACTGAGCTTGCAGTCCCAGAAAAGCACTGTGATGACTTCAAAAATGTATGGCCAAGATAAACCACAAAGCAGAGCTGGAAAATCGCTGCTGTCTGATGGGTAATTTGCCAAATAGCTCCCAATTTACCAAAACCAGTTCTACCTGAAGCCCCTTGAGAATGAGTCAGATTTCTAGCATCAATTTGTTCTGGCTTTTGAGACAATATTAAGGGAAGCCAATGCCTGCAGCTGCCAGATGTGGGGTACAAAGCCCCTCTCTCTGGGAGGTGACACTTAGGACAGCACCGTACCGAGGAAGTTTTGCTAGAAAGGAAGCTGACATCACAAGGTGACGCAGAAGAGGTTGGCTTCTTTGTGCTCTAGGTGTGACTCATAGCAGCACTAGTATTTTAACGGGGTTAAGTAGCTTCAGTGATGTGCTAGAAGGAAGGGTCGAGCCTGTTTTTCAGCTTGGGTACCCCAGGGACCCTGTGCCGATTGCCAGATTGCTTCCTGGATAAGAGCGTGACTCGGCCATCAAACATTTTTTTTTACCCTTTGTATTCAGCTTTATGTACCCAAAGCTGCTCCTAATGGGGTGCAGATGTTTTTCAGAATGAGTTATCACAGAAAATGGACAGGAGAAGGAACTACTGAAAACTCGGGAGGAGCTGAAGGGAAATCATAGCACTCTTGAATCACCAGTAAGGAAATAGTTGGGTAGAAAACCACAAATGTTTCTTTTGTTTTTGTTTTGTTTTGTTTTTCCAGCAATCAATGCTACTGTCTCATGGGGGAAAGAAGAGACAGAGATGAGGATGCTTCTGGACCATCAAGGAACTTTGAAGTTTAATCAAACATCAAAACACACACAAGGAAAAGGAAAGAAGACAACGCAGGCAGGGAGCCTGGCAGCAGGTCCGTGCTGGAGGTGAGCTGGCAGCGAGCAGCAGGTGGGTGGCCCCAGCATGTGTTTGTGCTAATGGCACTAACGCTGCTAATTGCATTAATTGGGAGACTCTGGGGGCTGCAGCTAATATCTGCTGCCACTGTTTCCCTCCAGCCTCCTCAGGACCTTCAGTGCTGGGATGGCTCTGCTGACAGAGCTGGATACCTGAGGAGGGATGGGGATCAAGTCCAGCCATGGTGCCTTCAAGTGCAGGTTTGGGTGACACAGCCTGAAGAAACCAGTGTGCTTCAGCAAGCAGCTATGGGGTAATGTAACAAGCTGAGAATTTCTGTTTGCTTTCATGCACAGCAGTTCTGGACTAGTTTCTTTTATATTGTTTTTTTTTCACTGTTTTTCCACTGAGCAGCAGTGGAGGGAGTGGGGTGATTTTGGGATAATTTGGGAACTGGTCTTCTGAGGTTGTCCGTAGGCCCTTCAGTGGGAGTGTTTTTCTCTCTCTTGTCTTTTCTGCCTCTTTACAATTGAAATGGCAGGGGAGTGAGAGGCAGGGCTGGATGGGATGGGTACCATGTGCCCTGTCTGAGGGGTGCTGAGGCTGGACACAGGAGCTTTCTGCCCCTTCCCTCAACAGCCCCAGCCTGCCCTTGAAAGGATTCTCCTTCCCCAGGGTCTGTTGCTGCTCCCATCTTCACACAGCAGCAGTAGCAAAAAAAAAATCAGCTTTGGATTGACTCTTCTGACATTACCCTTCCTGCTAGGGACAGGCAGAAAAGCCAGAGTTAACAAACAAAAAAACCAAAACTGAGAAGGTAACAATATTCCCTATGTAAAAATGTCCCAGTCTCAACTGGAAAGGACATTTGCCACCCTTGGTCTGTTCAGACCAGTCTGTCGGCTGCATCTGCTAACTGGCACCAGTGTGTAGTCACTGACCAGAAAATAACTGCATAGTTGGCGAGCCAAATGCTGAACTCCCAGTCCTCGAGGTGGTCTGCGTCCGAGTGGAGGCAGAGGAGAGCTGCAGTCACCTTCTCTAGAGAGGCAGGATCAGAGGGAACCCAGGAGCAAAACCAGGGCAGGATTGTTAAGGGAAGAAACCAGCTTTTTAAACCATTGTGTAGCTGATGATGAGCAAGGCATATGCATTTAATGCTGAAGTGAAAGGGATTTAAAAGCCATCATGATAATATGATCTTGGCTGCTGGGTGTTGTGAAAGCTCCTCCAGGAGGTTGGGTGGCTGGAGAGGGCTCATGGCCCACACTCTTGTCTGTCACCCACATCTGTGTCCTCATCCCTGTCCTGTCCCAGTGCCCTCTGCAAGCACTGCTGCAGGGAAACCTGCCACATGGTCCCAGTCTGGCAGTGGCCTCCTCTGAATTAGGGAAAACCAAAGGAAAGGGCAGAAGGCAGAGTCTGGTAGTGGGCTCACAACCTGCTTTTATCATTACTGAGGAAAGAAGATGCTTTTGGAAACAGAAAGGTGAAGTTTTTGGATCATACCAAAGGAGTGAAATAATTTTTACTCTCTTCTGAGATGAGAACCCCCTTTGCTGGCTTTGTCCCCCTCAAGCACACTGAGCTGGGGGCACCCGGGGTGTGCTGAGACCTATCAGGGAGCTGCAAAATCCTGCTATGCTCAGTATCAAACCAGAGGATGAGGTTTTATCCAAGATACAAACTCAAGGCAGCCTTGGGATGGGATGTGCCAGCAGGACCTGGCCTTTCTCTGGCATATTCGATTGAAGTCTTCAGGTGGGGTTGGGGCAAGCAGGTCTGTGCAGAGCCTGAATTGACATCCCAATGGTAAAATTCTTCAACTACTGTTCAGGGTCTGTCCTGCTCGATGGAATCCTGCTTGTGCTGGTGTACACAGGTTAACAGCACCCTCTGCAGCCACCCCGGCAGCCTCAGAGAAGCATTTTAACCCATTTTCTCCTAGGAATGGAGACACTCATCTTGGCTTCTTGTTAATTTAAGAGCAATTTGTTGTTGTAATATCAGCTTGATGTAAAGCTCCCCAGATGTGAAACTACTTGTTCCTGTCTGGCAGATCCAGGCTTCAGGGTCTTATTTGCAATGGGACTTTGATGCTCCAGCAGCTTTGGCCAGTCAGGCTGGGGACTGGGACCAGGCTCAGCCTCTGAGCTGCATCCCAGAGCAAAGTCAGCTCTGGCAATGGGTACTTTAAAGATCCAGGTAAACTCTAGTATTAATTTTTAGCTTCTTGCTGGTAGTACCCTCTTCAAAACAAAATGAGAGAAGTATTCCAGTTAACCACAAGCAAATGAAGGGATGGTTTGCAGGATACAGGGGAATATGTTACCTACTGAATAAGATTCCTCCATGTGTTGCAGTTTATTATCCAAGCAGTTTTATAGGATTGTGCTGCATAGGGCTGGAAAAACCTTTAGCTGCTAGGCTAAAAAAAAAGACACTCTCCCTCTAGCTGAACGACTAAAATATTAATTTCCCAACTCGGGAGGGCTGAGGGTGGTTCTGATAAGAGTCAGATGCACCAAAGTCAGAGGAGCTGATTGGGAGAGAAGGCAGAGGGCTGTGGAGAAGGGTAGTCATGGTAACTGCTCGAAAAGCCCTGGCAAAAGGCATTTTTAGGCTGGGCAGTTTATCATGTTTCCTTTTGGTGGCACTGTCTGCCCAAATATTCTCAAATCGTTTCAGATGGAAAATCCCTCCTTTGGGGTCTGGCTTCCTCCAGGTACCAAAATGCAGCTCTTGCTGCTGGTGAAAATCTAGTGCAGCAAATTGTTCCTGTCGCTTTCTCAGGTTTGGGAGGAAGGGTGTTGATCAACACAATTAGGTAATTAGGCAGCATTGCAATAGCAATGAACGTCTGCTGGGCAAACCAGAAAGCAGCTTCTAACACTGCTTCAAGTCTTGGAGTTTTTGTGCATAACTTCCTTTGAATGAAGTCCCGCAGACAGGGACTCTGGAGTGATGGTGAGGATGCTCAGTAATGAGCCATTGGCAACCAATAAAGTGTTTTGAACAATAAGAGTTTCCTTCAGCTTTGGATCCATGCTTCAAAAGCACCACTTGGACCACATCTGGGCTCCAAACCATGTACTTCCAGAGGGGAAAAGCATCCACACAAGGACCCATATCCTGCCATAAGGCCCCTCAACCTCACGTATGTGGAGACCAGTGTGGGGAGACAAATCCTGAGACCACCCCACAGCAGTGCCAAAAAAAACAGTACAAGGTGCTGTCACATGGAAAGGTGACACTTCACATTTTTGCCAGCATTACTTTTTGACTTTAATTTTTTTTTCTTTGAAATACTTGTTACAGCTTCACTGTTAAAGCTCAGCAGAGGGTCTGGCTCTTTGCTTTCTCTGTTTATCTGGGCAGCTGGAGATGGGCAGCTCTTACTTAATCACACAGCCTCTCAGTGAGCACCAGGGCAGGTTCCACACGTGTCCCAGGGAAAAGGCTCCCATAATATTTGAGGGTGTCCCAGGGAAAGGGCTCACATGCAGGTGGTAGCATTTGAGGCATTTCTCATCTTTAATAGTTCGTGGAGCCAAAATGCCCAAGGATCCATCCAACCCCAGCTAAAGGTTCTTCCCTCCCTTACTGGTCTTTGAGGAGATTCCAGAGGGACCTTCTATGAGACCTCATTTATAAGGTCAGATAATTGTCACTAAAAGGTTCACAAAGGTTGAATTCCTGGCTCTGGCACAACCACCAAGATTTTTCAGCAGACCCAAGGCACCACTTCTCATTTTCCAGTTTTCTCTCTGCTGATTTTTCATACCTGAGCCCTTCTCAGTTGCTGTCTTGATTTATTTTTTTTTCTTTCACTAACAGTGATGCTGTGAGTCCATCCAGCAAGGATGAACATGAATTCTTCTTACAGACTGCACAGTGAGTTACTGGAGCTTAAATAGGACATTGTGAGTAGAGCATCAGTGGGACTGAACACGAACAAAGGATTCTTCTCCATTAACACAAATGAGAAACTGTCTCACTGTGCTTGTTTAATCAATTTTTTGCCCACAAAGAAGTGGCGTTTGCTTCTCTCATGTAAATTTTCCTGCAGATTTCAAGCTCTGTGGTTAGTATGTGCAGCTTTGGAGATCTCGGCTTAACTGTCTTGTTTGCCATTCTTCTTCCTGGTGTTATTGATTGCAGAGATGTTTCCATGCAAACAGGAGTGTTCACCTTGTAAAATTACCTTTTTCCCTGATGATGAGCATCCAGCCCAGCCAGGCTTGCCAACTTTTTAACAAAATCCCTTTCCCAGAGATCCCAGAAAACAGGGTGGAAGGATGTTTGGAGGGGTAAACACTGCAGAGACCATTTGGCTGAAGTCAGTCACACACACACACACTAAAACCCATTTAAACTAAATTTTAGGACTAAACACTTTGCCTTGAAAATCTCAGTGATTTTAATAACGTTTCAAAAGTCAAGCTCCAAATTCTTTGTCTTTTGTCTGCCTTGACACAAGAGCTGAAAGCCAAGAGTGGAAATTGTTTTACCTAAATGTGGATTTCTGCAGTGGAAATGTGTACGTCTGAGCTTAGGTTTCCATGGGATCACATCACTTTAGGTGCCTAAGGCTGCCGAGGTGATCACCTCAGCCAGACAACTGCAGAAGGGAAATGTAAAGTTCAAAGGGACAAATCCTGTTCCAAATGTTAAGAAGATTCCTCACCACCACCATATCTTTCACCAGGACCTTCTCATGGCTCATCCTGCCTCTGTCTCCTCTTCTGCACCACTTTGCTTCTGATCCTGCCCACCTGCTTTGGCTCCAGTCCTCTCAGCTTCCCTTCACTGTCAGAGAGGGCAGGACAACCATCACCTCATAAACACCTCTTAGGGTTAGACAATTCTTTCAAAGAATTTCCCACATTTCTTCTGTTGTTTTCCAGTAAAAACTGTCTGAGGCTCAGATTTTCTCATTCACATGTTTGAGCAAAATTACTTGGTTTTCTGTTTGAAACATTAACCATTGTTGAAGAAATGAAAACACAGTAAGCCTCATGACCTTCCAAGGGCATTTTACAAGGACTTTGCATCCATAAAGAGATTTCTGTCAGGGGTATAAAATGTGATGATCGTATATGAAATGTTTTAGGGGTTAGAAAGAGAATTGGGGCAGCCTGGGCAGGGCTTTGGATCTCAACCACAGGCAGGCTGGAGGGCATCAAATATGTGATCCTAAATAGCTGCAGCTATTTGCAGTGTAAGTTCTGTAGAGTGGCTGTTGCAGATTCTTGACTGATGGAGCATGAAGCTCCCTGAGCTTGCAACTTGCTTGCAGCCTCCAGACATTCCTGTCTCTAACATTGAAGAAAACCTCCTTCCTGATCAAGCACTTTTTCTACAAGCTCCAATTCTCTCTGTGAGAGAGTGGAGGATCTGACATGCAGGAGAGCAAGTCACAGGAGTCAACATTTCCCAGTGAGATCTGGGAAAGTGTTTTTCCATGACCATCACAGTGCTATTGCATGCAGCACAACCTGCCCTCTTAAATTCTGCTCTGGTTGAACATCAACCTGTCCCTTGATCTCCTCTTTGGCAGCTTTCTCTCTTCTCTGCCTGTAGTAAAACTAATATGATGGTGGTGCTGATGAAAGTGTCCTTTTGACCATGAAGTGTGGTGGGGCTGAGTTGAGTACCACCAGCAGTTGGCTGTTGATGATACAGCCAAAGCTTGGAAACTTGTTCATACCTTTGAGCAAAGTGCTCTACTTAGGCTCATTAGCAGTATAACCACACGTTGCCTGCCCAGCTGCCCCTGCCAGGGAAACTTCCTGCTCTTTCAAGGTCTTATCAATAGCTGCTGTGTCAAAAATGAACCCGGGGGATGGGAGCAGGGAGCGTGAGGCACAGCTGGCTGACAGGACAGAGAAAAATGCCTTTTCTTGCATAGTGTAGCTGCCTGTTGCAGCATTGCTCTGCTCTCAGCTTCAAGCATGTCCTGACCAAGCTGACTCTGCTCAGCCAAAAACTCCTTGGCTTGCAGAATCATAGAATAGTAGGGGTTGAAAGGGACCTCTGGAGATCATCGAGTCCAACCCGCCTGCCAGAGCAGGAACACCCAGGGCATGTCACACCAGAATGCATCCAGACAGGTCTTGAAAGTCTCCAGAGCAGGAGACTCCACAAACTCTTTGGGCAGCCTGTTTCAGGCTCTGTCACTCTCATAGTGAAGAAGTTTTTCCTCGTGTTGAGGTGGAACATCTTGTGTTTCACCTTGCTACTATTCCTCTCATTCTATCCCAGGGCACATTGGGTCAGCCTTGCCTGGGAGGGAGTGTGGCTGCAGCTCGCCAGGCTCCAGGTGCTGCTGCTTCTCCTGCTCTCCAGGAAATGTGGCAGAGGAAGATCTTGGTACAATGGAGAGCGTTGCTCATGGCCCTCAATTGAAGAAGCTGGATGGTGCCAGTGGCCTTTTCATGGAATGCTTGCCCTGATTGCTGGCTAGTGCTCAGACAGGCTGTGATCTGTGGGGATATGTTGGATGTAACTGAGAAATCTCCTGGTCCCCCTAGGCTGAGGACATTGTGTCCCAGGAGATCTGCTCCAGTGTTATGCAATTGCATCTGCTGAGTCTTGCCTGTAGGTCTGGAGACATCTTCTCACGGGACATCAGCTACTTCAGGCATTTGTCAGAGGTATTCCCTATATAATAGCATAAGGAAATGGGTGATGAAAAGACCAGAGGATTCCCCTAAAACCTACACAGGTTCCTGAGCAAGGAAGGGAAGAGAAGAGCTTTACAACTATTCATAGTGGGACTCTCCACAACTGCTTCTGGTGCCTTTGTAGTCCCCGATCGATGCACGTTCCTGTAGAGAAAGCACTTAAGTTTTGCTGTCCACAGAAACAAGCTTGATGAAGGGATAACTATTTCTGCTATGTCACCCCTGACATGTCTTCCTGCTGCCTGGCTCTAACAGCTGGAGCCTGTGAAGTTGTTCACTTACCACTCTTCACACATTGCTTCAGGGTGTTTGTGCACGTTGCTTTTTAATTTACTGCCCTCTGCTCGTGGGACTCAGCCCCTCAAAGAGACACCAACCACTGGACCCCAGTGACTCTGGCTGCAGCAGTGACATTTAATGTTGTTTTACTTGTATCTTGCCCAGCAGCTTAAGCTGCTGTTATTAATAGGTTAATATTTGGAATTATCCATGGAATTTATCCATGGATCAGCTATATTTCCAGAGAAATGCATCCTAGCCTAGAAATCTTTTACAGATGGACAAGGAATGTATAATCAATTTTCATCTCTAACACTCTGTCCCTGGCGAGTCTTTTCTTTAATTCCTAGAGTGGTTAAGTGGGAATTTATCATGAGCTACAGGGTCTGCCCCTGTCTCTTCATTGCAGTGCTTGCCCAAAGAAAATATACTTGGCTTCTGGTAAGGAGCATTATAAACCTGTTGTGGAAAGAATGTAAACTGGTCAAAAGAGTGTGGTACAAGGAAAAACAGTTGCTTTGTGATTGAGGAGAAGGATGACACAATCTCCCTGTTCCCCCTCTTGGCAGGAGGAAGAGGATTCCTCATCCCTAATCAAAACCACACTCATCTCCCTCTGACCACCAGTTGTTGTGGGTGGCTACACTCACAGTTGATGTGCTGCTGAGGTGAGTGTGCCCAGAGGTACTGCTGCAAGGGCACCTCAGCTCACCTTCTGTGTCCATGCCAGCTTCTCAGCCCTCCTCTTCTAGGCTATGAGCTGTTTACAAGAAGGTCTCCCTAACATTTGGTATCAACTTTGGGTTCAGCAGTTGCACAAAGCCCATTTCTAGTATTTTCCCTGAGTTAGCAGATGTTCTGAATTTGGCATGGAGATGTGTTACTCACAGTTAAAGAGAATTCGTATGATTAATGATTAATGCTGCTATCTGCATAACTACCTCATTCAGGCAGCTTTTCTTCTGGCTTTGCAAGAAAATACATGTGAAAAGTGAAAACAATACCCTCTTTCTGTAGTGTACTGCATCTGTGGAATCGCTCTTATTCTAGAAAGAAGGCAGCAAATTTATTCCAGGAAACAAATAACTGACAAGTTTCTGTAGTGTTTGTGCACACACATTGTCTCCAACGTTTAGTCAGGACCACAGCCTCTCTGAAACCTGCTCTGCACCATTAGAGACCTGGTGCTTGAGGAAAACTCTCCTCATGAAGAACGTGTATTGTTACCTACACTGAAAACTCCAGTTTCAGGTGTAGATTAGCTGAGCTGATAGCCATGCGTGTAATATCACATTTCTATAAGCAATTTCTACACAAAAC
The DNA here is from genome assembly GCA_027560015.1 of Chloroceryle amazona. Lineage (NCBI taxonomy): Eukaryota > Metazoa > Chordata > Aves > Coraciiformes > Cerylidae > Chloroceryle > Chloroceryle amazona. Next base: position 1,264 of record JANHFX010010343.1, on the reverse strand, counting down.
CTCCCTTTGGCCAACTGGGTGATGAGATGTCTTGTGTATGTGTGCACACACAGAAGGGGACATTGTTTTAATGTTCTTTTTTCAGCAATATTCATTTGTCAATGGAAATTAAAATAGTAATTATTGAAGCAAAAATTGTAACCAGTATATTTTCAGCCAGTATTTTGGCATTTGGGATTTCTTGGTTATGAACTATTAACATTTCCTGTAGTTACTAGAATAGATAGACAAAATACATTTCAACAAAACCCAGTCTGGTATTCCAAGAAGGCAGTGGAGCAAACCTGATGTCAGTCGTCTTAAAAAGTCTCCAAAACTGATCCTAGGAGCTACTATCTGCAGAAATCTGACCTCTGTAGAACAAAAATTCACCTTGGGCTGTAGTAAGCCCCAGCCAGATGCATACGTACGGTGGCGAAGGGCCAATGCATCTTCTGCAGAGCAAAGTTACACCCCTAAAGTCCAAAAGGAGTTTTCTGATGGAGTTGGTGAGCAGAAAGGGATCGGTGATCTGGGTAAGGACCAGGAGGTGTCCTGCTGTTGAGTGGCTGGGTGCTACTCAGGCACAAGTTATTAGATTTACTAATTGAAAGTGCCACACGGGAGGCACAACAGCCAGGCTGGGCTCAAAATCAGGTATTTACCATTCCAGAAAGAGAGCCCAGTCTTCAGCTCAATCAGAAAGGCATGTTAGGAATTGCCAGGAAGGGGTTTGAGATCAAAACAGAAAATAGCTCTACACTGCTGTGTGCCTGGTTCTGGCTGCTGGGTTCAAAGACGTTTTTCTTTTCTAAAAAAAAAAGAGACTGAGGAGGGTGAGAAGCAGCATTTTGCTGGAAAGGGGAACTAAAGAGATCTGGGCTCTTACCTCTGGGAAAGCAGGACTGAGGGAGAAGCAGGTAATAGAGGTGTAAGAAAACTGTGGATGCTGTGGAGAAGGGAGCAGGGAGTAGTAATTGTTCATTGCTTGCCAAAGTAGAGAAACTGGGAATACCTCGTGAAAAGAGAAAACAGAAATTGGGGGTATCTCCTGAAAAGATAAAACAGGAATTGAGGATATCTGCTGAAAAGATGAGGCAGTGTAATTTCAATGAAGCAAATGGAAATGGTTTTCAGCTAACTAAGGCTGAGTTAACCTCTTTATCCCTGGCCGTAGATGGTTAATTTCAGAGTTCCTAGCACACTGCCGCCCCGCTCCCTCTCTCCTCCGCTCAACACACCGCCCCCACACCCCCGCCGCCCCGCTGCAGGTGACCACCGCGCT
>JANHFX010010340.1:0-28315 GCA_027560015.1 Chloroceryle amazona | reverse complement strand
ACCTCAAACCAGGGCTGTTTTACTCTGCAGGGCAGCACAGGTCTCTGCACTCGGAGAGCACTTGCTATCACTCCCTCCCAGGAGCTGCTGCTTCTTTTGGATTGTTTCAGGTTTGTTGGTTATGGTTTCTTTGTTTTGTTTTAATTAAACTGGATTAACTTTTCGTGTGGAAAATTGTATTTCTCTTCAGAACAGCTCTTTTTACTTTACCTTAAGTTAGCTGGAAAGCTCTACTGAAAAATAGTAAACTTCAAAACGAAAAGAAGCAGGGCAGCCAAGAGATTTGGATCAGCTCAGATGGATGATTTTTGAAGTTATGTAAATAATGCAGTCATTTTTTAAAAAAAATAAATCATTAAAAAGAAAATAGTGACGCTTTTCACCCACTCTTGAGGTAGAGCTGCAGTAAGCTCCAAATTGCCATTGCCAGGATAGTGCTGGGCAATAACACGGGGTCAGGATTTCAACAGATGCTCCCCTGCCCCTTTTGCATATAGAAAGCTGCCGTCCACATTGCTTTTTAAACGTTGCTCCTCAAAAGACTGTAGCCTATCTAATTCTATATGCTGAGCTTACTGCCTTTGGTTGTTCAGATGAAAGGGGAAAGTTACACTGATTCAGACCCAGAAGTATGACCCAGAAGAAATGACCAAGAAATGACCCAGAAGAAATAAAGAAGCGAGGGTCCCACGACCCCTCTGTCAGTCAGTCCATTCTGTAAATCATTATTAATGAAGTAGCAGTAACTCTACAGGTGTAATTGTTTGGGTTTTTTTCCTTCCTAAGATAGACTTACAGAACATCCAGGTTATTTAGTGAAAATTCTAGGGGTAGAACAACAGTAAAAACTACTGACAATTTCTAAAATGTAAATGTCTGGTTTTGTTTTCTTTGTTGCTGTTGGTTTCTTTAATCTTTTTTACATGGACTTTTAATCAACTCCATATTATGCTCATAGCCATAGAAAAACATCCCAGTTTTGCTGTGGGGGGGTCCAACATCACTAAATGAAGCTACATTTTAGCCTAAGGAAACGAGCTGGTTTGAGAGCTAGCTGCTATCTGTGCATCCATCCATCTCTCTGTCATTCCTTTCCCTTTGACATTATTTGCCAATTTCAGCTTGATTTTATATGAAGGTAGAGATCTCAAAGGCAAGTTCCTACAAGTTCCCAGGATGCAGGTATCAGAGCAGACAAGACCAACACCAGTATGTGCATCCCCACAAGAAAGCAGCTGTTTTATGCTGACCCACAGCTGCTGGGTGATGTACTGATATGCATATAGCTGTGTACCAGCTATGGTCATGCCATTTCTTAGCTGACTTGCTTTCTCCCCTGCTAAAAAAGAAGGTGCTGAGGTATATGGAGATGTAGGGGAAAACTGGTGGCACTGTGGGAATAGAAGACATGAGGAAGGCGCGATGGCGCAGCAGCAAAAGGGTCACATGAACCACAGATGATGCAGCTGGGATTATGGAGATAAAGATGACAAGGGAACGTCTTTATAGACACAAGTCCTTGGTAAACCAAGCGGTTCAGCAGAGCTTGTTTTGTATATAGCTATGGGAAATGTGAAGCTGTAAGCCATGCATTAAAAGCCCTTAAAAGGCATCCTAGAGGAAGCCCTGCTTGGTCTTGGATTCATACCATGTCACCATTTAATTGTAAGCTTATAAATTCAGTATTTTCAAGGAAGCTCTAAGCAAAAATTTATGCAAAGTAATGATAGTCTGCAGAAATAGAACCCCAAATCCAGTCCCTATGCTTGCTAAAACTAACAGCAATTGGGATATTCATTGTCTGCCTGCTACAGGAGATGTCACTGGCTGATGCTTTACATGTTACTAAAGCTCTCTCTGCCAGCAGGAAGGACATTCCCGATGGCTCTTTGGGATATTTTGCTGCATGTATTTGTCCCCAAAGAAATCACTTCACTAGCACATCTCTGAAACATTTGAATGGTCTTTCTTTCATATAAGATGATGTCTAAGACAAAACCCTAACAGGAGAAGAAGAAAAAAAATAAAATAATTAAAAAAAATTACCTTGTGAGCAGAGAACTCAAAAATTATTGCTGGTAGGAAAATATCACTCAAACTGGTAAGAATCAGAATCAATCTGGACAGTATCCTCTCCCTGAATCACTGTACCCCAACAGGGTTTTTTGCAGTGACCACGTTGGACCGATCCAAACTGGAGAAGGCTATTTTGACACACTACCAATAACTGGAGCAGATCTGTAGTACCCATCCCAGGCAAATGCAGGGAGCAACACCGCAAACACTGACTCCATAAAGGGTCACTGGATGTCTGTGGTGTGTGTGACAAAGCAACAAGTGTTTCCTCAAGTCCTGTAACACTCTGTACAGAAGCTGCAAACACATGACAGAGAAGTGGTGGAGTACAGCACCAGTGCTTTCAGTCTCTGCTGCTGCAAAGTGCTGGTCAACTGGTCAATCCTAGAAACCAAATGGGTATTCACGTGTCACAGGGGCAGGCAGCCCCTCTCGCAGACAGGGGGAATTCACCTTCCTGACCATGGACAGGGGACCCGGATAGCTTGGCACGCACAAGCCAGGCTCACCAGCTTTTGGAGTTATTTTTGCAGGGATATGGGACTATTTTGAGGTCTGTATATCTGATTATTTGCATATCTCTATCACCAAGAATAAATACCAGATAAATTCCATCTGTGAAGAGTTCCAGACCTGACAGCTTTAAGGCAAAGTTTCAGTCTTCTTGTTGCCCCCGAACGCAAGGCTCTGTGCTATGAAGACACATTGTTAGTGTCAGCTTAACTCAGACAAATTTCCTATCTCTCCTTGATTTTATTCACTCTGTAGGCTACTAAAACAGCTTCAATTTTACAATAAAGTCCTTGAAACTGCATGTCTAATCCTTCTCTTTTCTGAATTCACTCAATTTCCTTTAAAATATTCCCTTAATGGCATGCAACTTAGAAGAAAATAAAATTAAACCTCAAACTAAAAAAAAAAAAGTCACAGTCACACCCTCCTTTCTTTAAAACCACAATGCTACTTTGCTTGGGAAGTAGGTAAGCACAAGAAGCTTCTGATCCTCAGCACTGCAGGGGCTGTAACATCACTCATTACGTGGGTAATTGTGATTAGAGCAGGGGAGCAATGCAATGCTGAAACAAGCCTGTCAGTGGCAGGATTTTACCCTTGAATAAATTCGTGTTGCTTTGAAAAAGGAAAGAATTAGACGGATCTAAGAGAGTAAAGTCTGTAGCAGATTGTTGCTCTATGTTAGATGTACATTAAAATAGAGCAGTTGCAATATTTTAGAAGGAAAAAGTGTGTGAGTTAGACTAAATGTGAAAGGGGACTTTACCTCATTTTCACTCAAAAAAAAAAATAGATGGAATGTATGTGGCACGTTGAGCTTCTTATTTTAGAAACAGCAGAAGACAGAGTGCTCACAGGGGCCCTTCCAATGCAGGAAAACTCTTTGGAAACTATTGTGTTTTACAAGAAGACATTTCTTACACAGACTACCTTTGTTTTCAACTTGCTTTAAAATAATTGTCCTCAAGGACAAATTTATCTCCCAGAGCATATTTCAGCATTGGAAACTACTCTTCATTTCAGATGATCCAAAACCTGTAATTAGCAAACACCTTCATCTGGACAGTGCCCAACTGAGGGTCTCTCAGAACTGGTATAGAAGACAAAATTCTGAGAAGAAACTTGCTGAAAGTAAACGGTCTGGGGGTGGACATCAAGCTATTAAGGTTTTTTTTTCCTCTCAAAGTAACATCAAACCCTTCACAGTCCTTCTCTCTTTGTTTATAATCAATACCAAATACTTCTGTGTCACCTCCTTCTACTGCTGATACTTGTAGTAAGTGAAAAGGGGCAGGACTGCAGTGATCTTGATTTTACAGAACTTCATTAATCATTTAAATGGAAACAAAGACATTGACATCCAGCCTCATTGTGTCCCCTTCGGCAGGAACTGTCAAGCCTTCAACAGTTGCTCCATGTTTGGCTCCTCTCGTATTCCAACAGCCTCGGCACCAAATACTTTGCATTGGAAATTAGTCACTTACTACAACAGTGGAATGAAAAGGATCTGTATGATTTGGATTTTTGCCAAACCACAATTAAACTTCAGAAAAATCAGGCCAATTTTCTCCAGTGAAAAAAAGCATACATTATTCATTTCTTCCCGTATTGTTCAGCTCCGGGGTTGGGAACTGGGGAGTCTTTCTCTGGTCTAGGTTTTAGTCATTGTACCGCTTTTGATTTAGTGCCCTCTTCTGCTTGATTATGTGAGTGCATGTTGCCCAATGGTTAATTATTCTCAATTAGCCATCACTGGAAAATAACATTTCCCAGTAACTAGTAAGAAAGAAAATAGCCTTATGCGGGAAGAAAGAAGCCAGAAAAAATAAAATAGAACAACAACAAGAAAATAAAATCACATTATGGGAAGGTGATCAGTGAATCTCCACAGACCTCACTAATTTAATTACAGAGAGGGAAAGAGAAAGAGGAAATATGATCTTGATACATATTACTGTCTCTCCTCTTCCACTTGCTCTCTACATTTTCCCCTTTAATTTAATTGATTTGCACACCAAGATCAATACCAAACTGAGAAGAAAATGTACAGGCAGCTGAACTTCCTGAGAAGAAGCACAGAAACTATAGCCATGTATAATACTTTTCCTAGAGCACAAGCAGAGCTCACGCATACATCTTTCGAAAGATCATTAAGTCATAAAGGTTTGAAATAAGGAAAATGATTTATCAGTAAATAAGCAAGATTTTTAGGTAAATAAGAGATGGAATCTGCACATGAAGCTGATACAAATAATTAACAGACCGCATGAAGAAGCGTAGAGTGCCACAGAAGCTTCCCATTTGTTTGTTATGCAGGATCTGTTGAACATCAGTTGCAAACAGCCTTTCAGAAGTCACTAAATCCATCATTCGAGTTTGGTAAAACATCGAGAGGAAGCAGAGAACATTTGCAGATAGCTAAATCACTAAGCAAATTATGCTGTTTCAACAATTTAATTACCTGTAGTTAATGCAAATGGCAGGAACAACTCCAGCACAAAAACCTCCGGTTTTTGCCCTTCTTCCCATCCCAGTAAAGTTGGTGGAGAAAGCACTTCCTGCATCATCCCACACAAAGGAGAATACAGTAGACTTCAGTTTCCCACGATGATGTTTGATGCCTGTTGCTCTGGGATAGACATTGTTTCCATCATCCTACACACCTTCCATCTTCTGCAGCAGGTGAGCAGAAGCAAGAGCAAAGTGTACAGCCAAGATACTCTTTTCCTAAGAGCAGAACCATCCGTGTGGCAAGAGGGACAGCACCTCGTGGAAAGGAGCTAATCCACGGGTGGCATACCAAGCAACATTAGCTCCTATGTCCTTTCACACCAAAATAGTTACTGTCTCTACACATCTCCCCGTGCCCTCTGAGCTCTCCTCCTGCAGTGCTGCTGTCTCAGTCTTTTACCCCAACCACCACCAAAGAAGAAAGAGCATCTGCAGAGGCTTATTATGGCCACCAAAGTGATACTCAGCTGCATCATATATGTCCATTTGCTCATCTGCTGGCAAACACAACAAAACAAGCTGCTGATCCCCTCCCTCATCACTTAGCTGGTATGACCTTTGTGTCCTTCCCACCTCTCTGGTAAAACAGAAGTTGGGATTGGCTCAAAATTTATGAGGGAGAAGAAAGGAGAGACCAACAGGTGGGGGGAAAAAAGCATAGCCTCAGTTCTTGGCTCGGTTTGAGTTTGTTGGGGGTTATGCAAGTTGTTTTTCTTTCAGAAAAAAAAAGAAAAAAGTATTTTATCACATCATCAAAGCTTGCTGCACAGGCACAAGAAATCCTGGTTAAAGTATTTCACTCTCAGATTTTCCAAATTATGAATGCCAACTTGCAGTTTGAATGAACTTTTAAAGTAACTGGCTCATGTCTTTTAGAAGGCAGGCTGTTATGCTTCACGTGGACTAGCGCTAGAGGGAGGTGAAACACTTTGCCAGCTGGTTTCACAGATACTTGCTGACTACAGAGGAGCAATTTGCCATTCGGACACACTCAGGAATCTCACGTTTTACCTGAGTTTTTCCATGTACTGTCAAGACCAAACCTCTTTCCCCATCTCCTTTAGTCTTGCATTATGTTTGTTCTCTCCTATGGTCCTGTTCTCCTTAATGAGCCAACACTCTCCCCGTTTTCTGTGGTTCATCACAGCCTTTGTGCAACTCAAAGCCTCACTTTTCTGGAGGTGAGGGAACAGAAAAACATTAATCTATGTGGTAATGAGACTCCATACCACCCTGACTGATAAAAACTATCAGTGGTGGCCAGGGACCACCTAAACCAGTAAGACAAAGAATTTCTGAGTAACCAAGGTATCCTGCATGTGGTTAGTTGCTGTTTGTTTTGAAGAGCAGCCCTCTGGGAATTGCCAGATTCTCTGTTGTTAATCCAGTGTAATCAAGTGCCAAAGCAGCCCGTGCTGTGCTACAAGTCATCACAGCTAGAGTTTATAATCTATTCCTAGCTCTTTTGGCTTTCACCAGTAGTGCTTGAAACAAAAATAATTAAAACAAAACCAACTTAATTAATTAAACATTGATTTAATTAAAAAGAACAGGATCTCTGACATGAAGCCTATGTAGAGGCTGTCCCAGGACTCTTACATACTTTGAAATGGGAAGGGTGAAAGGTTTTTGCAAATTGTGCCACATGTTGTGCTTCAATTCTTCAGGCACCTGTTTCCCAGGGCAAATAGACTCTGCCATCTACAGGAGCAGCAGCAGAGATAAAGGGGCATCCAGCAAAGCCTGCGGCTTCAGAAACCCTACTGCCAGCTGCAGAAACTAGATACAGTTTATTGCACTGGGAATTAGTGAAAATAAGGAAATGGAACATTCAAGAGTACGTATCCCTCACAGGATGTTTCATCTACCAGACAAATAAAGATAGTCTCTCGTCCAACAAAACAGCAGTCTAAGACTTTTATTTCAGTAGCTTTGTCTACAGAAAATGCTTTTAGTCGCAGTGGCTTTATTTAAGCAGAAGGCTGTGGCATGGCTTCTTGAAGCTCAGGAGCCTGATTTTGTCTCTGCATTATTCCTGTTATCCCCGGTGCAGGAATAAGCAGGTGCAGGGGCAATAGGCTGTGTTTTTGTTGGAACCCTGTTATAATTTGCTTTATGATGGGGAAGGAGCTATGGGTAGGAATGTCAAAATGCCATGATCTCCCTTGCAACACTTTTCCAAAGTTCTGCTTGAAGAGAAAGCAGTCAGATTCACCTTCTAATTCCCACCTTCTATATAAATTGTTATGATATACCTTGACCCCAGTGCAGAATTATCACCATTCTGTAATGGGTCTCAGGAAAAATTTTTTTAGTAGATGCACACTCATGCACATAGCAGAATGGAGGGTTAGGAGAACAGTGTCATACAAAGCCATTATTAATTACAGATGGTTTGTTATTAAGAGAATACTAACAAGACAAGATTATTGAGCTATTGGTCCCTAAGGATCCTTGTCCATTTGAACCCCTGTGGTATAGCCTTCCCCAGGGATACTGCTGGCCACCTGCAAGCACTCAAGAGTGGAGCTTTACCATCGCCTAAACTGCTCGTGCTTTGGACAGGAGTGTTCTCTCAAACCTCCGCACTGTTGCACCACTGCTGCTAAGAGAGAACACCAGAGGAAGACTACAGCAAGCTGAGTAAGGTTTGGGAGGAATGGGGCCCAGCACTCCCAAGGTAGGAGCTGCCACTTCAGTCAGTGATGTTTAACTTCAACCGTGTTATTTTCATTTTCAGCCCATAAATTCTCTATCACTACTACTTGCAAATGGGTTTTGTTCTCAAAGCACGGGCCTTAAAAATGTTTACTCCTGGATACTGCTGTGCAAGGCAGGGTAGCATCTGAAGTGTTTATGTATGAGGGAAATTAGATCTTGTACAGCCAAATGTCCCGTGCTTACAATTGCAAATCCAAACTTGGAAGCAAGCAAGGTTATTTTCCCCATGACCCAATTTAAAAATACTAGCAGGTAATTTTTATGAGAACATAACTTTGCTAAAACCTTTTACTTACATTTATAGCATGGAATGTTATGCACCACAGTGTGGACCAAAAGAAATCAATGTACAAAACGAGACAACAGAGACCTAGAATGAGGCTACCTGACCCGGGTTCGGTTATGTCTACTGCTTCCCTTAGCAGGGATGTATTTATTGCATGCTGGGTGGTGCTCTGACAGTTATTACTGGATGCTACTTTCTAAAGCAGAGATGTTAATCACAAAAGCGTCTCTCTAACCAACTTAAATCGTATTAGGTTGTCTGTTGCAGCACTGAACGCTGGTCGTAACGAGCACGGTGTGGTACGACAAACTGCACAATTTCTTTTATACCTCCAAGGAAGAGTATGAGGTTTCACACAGGAATCAGCCACTTGATTGCCACAAATATTTCCATTATAGCTTTCAAAGGCTTCAGCATTTGCTTACTGGTGAAAAGAAATAAAAGAATCCTGTTTAGAAGAAGCAATAATAAATAATGTTTAACAACAGACGTGATTCATCGGGTCTTTTTCTTTGCAAACATTCAAAGCACCCTGTAAATTCAGCTGCAGGTTATCAGTTAAGACAATTACAGCTTATAAACACTACAGCTGCATCTTATCTGATGGCTCTGCCACCACCACCAAAGCACAATTTCAAGGAATCCCTCATCTTCAGATGTGTTGCTCAGGCATAAGTGAATTGTTCTGCATGCTGGACACATTCCAGTAAGCCTTCATCTACAAATAGTTACTTGCTTAACTTTAAGCACCAGGTAAACCAATTGTGTTTGCTGAGATTACTGGTGTAAGGAGCTTCGTGGCAGTGTGAGTTTGGGGCCAACAGCCACACACAGTAGAACTGTCCTCTCTCAAAAAAAAAGCAGAACAATTTGTGCATTCTTACTCGGACGTGCTCTCAGCATCATCTGAGGAGTTCATCCGTTAGTACCATCCTTTTTTAAAGGGATCTGGATACTAATTTGATTCTCACATCACATGATTTATTTTTTTTTAATTTTTATTTTAATTAAAATATTGTTTTAACACAAACTGAAAGTCAAGGCCTGTACCCTAAAGTGCTTACAGTCAAACCATACACTAAAAATCAAAATTAGGTCTTTCCTAACTGGGAATGCAGTCTGGCTCTTAGCTTGTAAATTGGAAAAGTCAGCCTGGCTTCCAGCCCAGCAGCAATCTTCCAGCACTAAGAAAGAAGATGTTTTATAAATATTTTTCTTTTCTATTCTGATTAATATCTTTTCTACCAAGATTCATGTTCATATTTTGGCCAAATTTTTTATTCCCTCAGTTTCTATCACTATTTAACAGTCCATTTTGGAATGGGGAGCCACAGGAATAGCTAAATAGTAGGAATATAAAATAAAATACTTTGTCCACAATAAAATAATAAAGCCACCTGAGCAAGATGCTAGCAAAATAGTAAAAATATTATATTCCATATTTTTCATTAGCACAAACTAAAAGTGCAAAGAGACTCATCATGAAAAAAGTCTTAAAAAACCCCCACAACAGTCCAGAAGGTTACATCTTCACCATGTTTATGTAGGAGGATAAAAGAGAAGAGTTCACTCGCACAGGGCTGTAATCCAGAAGTCCAGTGCCTACAGAATTTAAACCAATGTCCAAACAACACTTTTTTCCTAGAAGAAAGCTACAACACTTGGTTCCTTATCCAGTGTGCCTGGTCCTAAGATAAAGCCATAAATAAGGACCCAGCGTGACAACTGATAGAGAAAAATTTTGCTCGCCAGCCTCTACACAATGCCAGCAACAATAAGAAATGCTTCAGCTAAGTTTGGTTTTTTTTTTCATTGTCCGTATTGGGAGCAGAAACAAATTCACCATCAGCGTGCACATGCAGACTGACCACGTGGTGCCACTGCCACTAACTGAGAAAAAAAAAGAATGGTGAAGAGCGGGAAACCACTGGCTGCATTTGTACTGTGTACCTTTAGGGTTCCTTAGCAGCTTCTTCAGGTGTCTCCTCCTCCACGGAAACTGAAAATGGAGACAAAACACCAGTGAGGAACATTGGTAACAACGTAGTTGTCAACAAACAGTCGAGTAACTCGTGTGCTTTACTCCAAAGGATCCTTAGTACAAAGCTGTACTAGGTATGCAGACATTTTGCCTTTTAATGCTACTTGTAGAAGAGTTTAGAGGCCAAACTCCTCAACTCCCTTGAAAATCTCCCCAGTGATGATTTTAACACACATTTTTCTTTGTGTTCAATTATATTATCCAACTTCAACAGCAATATAAGATAGTTTATATTTTACATCAAGCCACTTAGCAGGGCACTGAGCACAGAACACCCCCACGATCCAACTTAGCAAAACCTATTTTTACTGCATGGCATTCAATTTCAAAACTAAGTTTTCTGCTATCACGATGATGCCAAACCCAGCTGTTGCCAGCAGCCACATTGCATCACTTGAGTGCTGCAGGCTCTTGCAGCTAGTGCAGTGCAAACAGCCAGTGGTGCTTTCAGAAGCAAACATTTCAGACCCAGCTGTACTCTTGCACCTTCTGAAGATTGCCCCGACTCCTCGGCATCAGCGTCCTGGCTCCTTGAGGATGCATCAGAAATCTCTTCAGCTGCTGAGGCTACTCCTTCCTTGACACTGTCTAAGCTTTCCTCGTGGACAGAAGAAGCTGCAACATCCAAGACTTCACTCACAGTTTCTATGAATCAAATTAGAGAGGTAATTGTCGCGTCTTTCCGTTCACCAGCGTACAAGAGGGCGAGCCGCCGAGGCTCACAAAGCCTGACGTACCTGCCTAACATACGTGTTTGAAGGAACTGAAGGCAACAGGATCTATCAGATGATTAAATTTTATCATGCAAATAAAAGTTTGCAAGTGGAATTCCAGGGAAGGTCTGACTCTGGGGAAGAAACCTCTAAGCATGAGCTATTTTCATGTCTTTAGACAAAGGTAAGTACTCTCTAACCAGTATATTCTCTTGAAGATACCCTCATTTTATTTGCTAATTTCTGTGAAACTATTAACAACATGCAAGGTACTAATGGCAAAGTTTCCCTGGAAATAATCCGAGTCTGAACACTGTGGGACATCACACATACACTCCCCATACCCTTGTAAAGACATCATGGGTAGCTTCACTGTAGAAATAGCCTAACCTGAGGGAGCAGGCTCAGGCTGCGAGTCCAGTGTAGCACGATTACCAGTTAGCTCTTTTTTCAATGTTCCTTAAGGATAAAGTAATCTATCTGTATGAAAAGTCTGTAACGGGTAATGTGTCTATATACAAATACACTCTGCAGGGAACTGAACACGTCACCCAGCGGTTACAGGATAAAGAATACTGGAGTAAATTCTTACCATGATTTCCTAACCTTCCTCTTGGAGGTCTCCATCATCACACACCTGAACTGCTCGGCAGGATAAGGCTTGCGGGGGCTTTGTTGTTACCAATTGTGTCCTGTACTAATTTACATGCATATTAAATACAGCTAAGGAAACAGCTTCATCAGAAGCTCAGTAAATGCAGTAAACAGGAGTTCTGCAGACCCTTTTGCCAAACATCAGCATATTCCGAACACCAACTGCCTCACTGTATTTTGCAGAATACTGACTGAATTTTGAAGAAGTAACAGAAAAAAACCAAACACAACAGTTCAGGAATTGGTATTTTCCTCTTTATAAGGAACAGCTATATGTTAAAAAGAGTACATTTCAAATTCAGAACTTTTGCAGCTAGCATCACTCGATGTAATGCGATGTATTTGCTGTGGTAAACAAGCTGCTAGTTTTGAGTTTGTAACATCAAACGTTCAGTTCATATTACCAAAAACTTGCTCTCTAGCTTACAGTATTGCATCTTGCTAATTTTAGTTGATTTCTTCTGATGTTTCAGCATTCCAATTTCTTTTGCACTGAGTAGAGCAGTAAGCAAGTAGAGGGAGAAACATGGATTTTCTTGCTTTTTAAGGAAACCTGATTTCCTTTGAGTGGGAGTTGTGTTTATTTGTCACCTACAGGAACATCTGCCCTGAAAATAACCGTTAACAACTGTACTGCTTGTGCTGAACGCTCTGTCTCTGGTCTGAAGGATTCAGTATGGTTATCAGAAAGACAACCTACAATACAAAGAGCCTTGCTGCATTTCTGGAAACCCATGTCCACACACACAAGTAGTTGTCCTTGGTTACTGCAGGAAACTCCAGCTGGCACGTTTATTCAAGCGGCTTTCACATCTGTTCCTTGAGCACATGTGGCTGGAGTTCCACAAAAGCCATCTTCTTGGTGGTCCAAGCGCGCTTGCTCTCGACAGCACCAGACACGGCAGCTCACACAGGGCCACTGTCCATGGATCAAGACATTTTCTCCAGCAAAGATTCAGGCTGGCCCATGAAGATCATTTTGGCATCATTTCTTTGGCCCATTGCAACTACAGCAAGCTACTGCAGCGTCTTGTGATGAGCACCATGAAAATAAGATCTAGTCTATAACCATGAAGGCTATTTTGAGCCCTAACCTGACAGACCAGAACAGACCTCGGTGTATTTTGTGGTGGTTTGTACAAGACTTGGTCTTGGAACAAGTGCTCTGTATCCCACTCGCAAGACTAACACTTTTTTCTCTCTCCCAGGGAATTGCTGTCATCCCAGGGCAGCACCAGCTGAAGGAGGACCTGGCAAGCTGAGAACAAGTCTCCTGCCTTGGCCACACAGCCCGTGCTCTGCAGGGAACACCCGGCACACTGCCCGAGTCCCTCACATCCCCTCCTACCAATCAGCCCCTAGCACAAAGCGTTTCCAAGCTCAGGAACTTCTTATTTTTGTTTCCCTGGATGTTAAATTTAATCTCTGTGCTATATTCCTCACCCCCTCCCCCTTTTGTCAAAAAAAACCTGCATGCATTTCATATTTTTTCAATCCAGCTTAATCTCTCTCTCGGTTGTTCCACATGAAATCCTGCAGTAACTCCCTTTTTCATAAAAGACATTTTAATCTGTGATGACTCATTTTCCCTAATCCTTGGAATTAGGTTTATTTTTCTGTCCGTTCAATTGTTGCAAAATGGTAAATGAGCCTGTAGTGAAACTCTACAGCAATTAACAGATGCAATTGAAATCACAACTTTTGTTAGTTCTAACACTAAAAAAAATTAAGCTTATTTCCTTTTTCAAAACAGTTGTAGAGGAGCAGCAGCTTCCTAACTGGTTCTGTGTTGTTTTCTGAATGGTGATTAGTTTGAGATTCTCAAGTCCCCATATTTCCTTGAGCAGCGCTGACTGCGACCCATTCTGCGTATTTATTCCAGCCTTCTTGCAGTTTCTGCAGGCTCTGAGCAAGATCATCTGCACTGGGCAACTGACACATCATATTTCAGTGCTGTTCAGGGGATGCTTTCTGCTGACTGCTTTATCATTGATATTACACAGTACTACTTCAGCTCCTCGACACCTTTAACACAGCACCCGCTCGCAGCACTCCAGTCAAACTGGTCTCAGTCAAATGGTGATTTGCTCCCAACCCATGCAATTTAAATCCTGCCAAAATTTGGAACATTTCTTGTCAATTTTAGGTTCTACCCTGGGATAAGCAGCTAGGTCCCAGTATCAGTGGCTACAGTTTTCTTTAATTTTGCTAGGCATTCGTATAGATACCATCACACTTACAGCTCTGAAACAGGAGCTTGACTTCCTTGTGGCTTCAACAAAAGATAAAAGACCTTAAAGCCTCAGAGATATCCAAGTGATCGCGTTTACTAACTGTAGGCAAGTGGTTAGGCTTTGCATCCTGCGTCAACAGCTGTTCCGAAAGCATTCGAAGGGATTTTGAGGACAAACATCCCCAGGCTACTCAGCCCCCTGACACATTTCCACGCCGAAACCACCAGTACGCAACATCTCTGTAGCGTCCATGGCCGACGTGCAACACTGAACCCTAGCAGTCGCAGTGCCTGCTTCTGCCCAGGAGAGCTGTATGCACTCACAGGCGGGCTCTAGCTCCTCTGCTGTACCAGATAATAGTGCTGAGAGGAAATCCATCCTTCCAGACTGCGCCACAGGAACAGAACGTGACGGGGCAAGCACCAGCGGCACATTACGTATGCACCAAACACAACACCAAACCATTTACGTTATGAAAACACATCTGGTTTGAGTTGAGTAAATACAGAAAAGGAAATTGATTTTAGGGACAAAAGGAAATTAGGGGTTTGTTTTCAAACTTCTTTAAAAAAAACAAATGAAACCAACGAAAAACCCCCACACAAACCAAACCAACAAAAAACCCCACACAAACCAAACCAACAAAAAACCCAAAAAGGCAGCAGTGTTAGGAAGCTCCAGTAGCTTATTAACGGGATGTCCAACACCCAGTTCCACCTAGAAATATCATTTTTAGGAAACCATCCCTGTCATTTCATTGGGAAAAAAAAAACAACAACAAAAAAAAACCCAAACAAACAAAAAACACAAAAAAACAAAACACACAACAAAAAAATCAAACAAAACCCCAAAACAAAAGAACCAAAACCAACCAACCCAACCAACCCAGCAAGCTGCTCTCTGTATAAAGCAGTTATTCTCGCAGCCTTTAAGGACACAATTTTTACTCTTACAGGTGCTACAGTTGCAGCACTGCAGGGCTCAGGACCCTACATTTCACAGCTGAACAGAAAACAGTCCAAATCCAGGGCACGTCTGCATCCTCATGATGGTCAATTGAACTGTCTGCATATTAGTGAGCTCAGCATCCATTCACAGCAGAACAGAGAAGCGCAATAAGCAGAGACCTGTGTGTCCTGTGTGACTGACTCATCTTTGCTCCAGCTGATAATAAAAATAATAACTCCTCCACACACAGAGGGTGATTTTCTCCTGTTCATAATAAAAAAAACACCCCAACACAAACCCCAACCCGTGTGGATTGACTTTCAGAACCCAGATCCTACTGCTTGTATAGCCTCTTCCCCCAAAGCCCTCAAGCATTTAAAACAAGCTTTCCAACTTTCCTGGGGAACTTTTCATGCAGAATCAGCCTGGATTGTTGTCTGGAATGCAAAACTCTAGTCCAAAAGTAAACCACAGCATGCTGTGGGAAAATGTTGAAACGAGCAGGTGAATGGGAGGTATGGAGAGAATTGAGTCAGCACCGATGATGGAGTGGAACCTGAAATCTGCCAAGGACTTGGCTCTTGCAAGAATTTTTGTAGAAGAGGTGCAAATTCAAACTACTGCGTTAAAGCTCAGTGCAGCTCTTCAAAAATATCAGCCACATTCATGTGAGGGTTGGATCTTCACAGCTCCACTGAGGTAGCAGCTCGTTAGCGACCCGTTGTTACCAACAGAACTTATTTTATTCGTATAGAAAGAAAGTGTTCTAAAAAGGAAAGAACCAGGTGAAGCACTTTACATTGTGAAATAAATACACCTTTTGCTCAACAGGCAAACCAGAGGCAGGTGTCTTTCTTACAGCAGCATTAAAGGAAGGAAAAGGCCAAATTTTTGAAAAGTGTGGAGGCACTCTCAAAATTCAGAATTCAGTTTTGCCACCTTTGCCCAGCCCACCCAGCGCTGCTGCAAACGGTCACGGTAAGGCTGGTATCTGTAATGCAGAACGTCAGGTTCAATTACTTGAAAAGATACTCTTTGCAGAAGAATTTGGCTTTATAAAGCTAAAATAATACAAGTTAGCCAGCATAATACAAATGGAATCTGCCTGGAGTGCACAAACCAAAGCTGGAGTACAAAACAAGGCTTTGGTATTTCAAGCTGCCTATAAGATAACCAATGTCACACACTAAGTCCAGAGGAAGAGAATAAAAAGTAAAAAAATGTCCATTTAAGACCATCTAAGATTATAACCAGCTAGAACAAGTTATCCATCTCTTGGGAAAGGAAAAGCACTTAACACTTAAACACTGGGCTTAAAAAGGAAAAAAAACATAAAAAGAAATCTACTGGGTGGTTAACCACAGACCAATGCCTCTCTCTGACACTGTGAATCCAGCACTTGGGCTTCAGAAAGGACAAAATAAACCTCTCAGTTCTATGTTCTAAACTGAATCTGAGACCTAGCAATCATTTAGAAAATGACTCATTATTTTTTGGTCTGATCAGTTCCTTGAATGCACAGGACAGGAACTAGCACTGGCAATTTCCAAAGTAAAATTCACCAGGTCCAGCTGAGAGCCTAAGCCATGGTGTTATGAAGCACGTTTCTTAAGAAAAAAAAAAATAATCTTTTTTTTCTTCACTCTGTACAGCAAGAAACTACTTCATTCCACCAAACATTTTACACTATGTTTGTGCCTCATGTAGGTCAGTAGTTCTGAAGAAAACGCCTCATTAGTTCATACTAATGACCAGAATCACTTCCAAGAGAGTGTACTCTACAATGGAAGACTAAGATGAAAAGATTCAGAGACGCCTGTAATGGTCACAATAAAAGCATTGCAGTGCAAACTGCATTAATCCAGAATACCTTATAATATCTCATATAATTTCACGTGTATTATTTTATATTCTGTAACAAGAATTTGCAGCAATGAGAAGAAATTCACATTGTGGCTGATTGTTATAAAATTCAAGCCACTGTTTGGAATGGATAACGAGGAAAACTAGTGCAAGTTAACGACATATGCAAATGCACTAATAATTAGATATATTAAATCCTTCGTAAGTTATAAACAAAAAATTAATTCAAGAGTCAGGCAGTTTCTTTAACACTTGATACAAAGTAATGCACCAAATTTTACCCACTTCCATTGTTTTCAGAGGAGCAACCAGAGTTCAGCAGGTTGTTTCTTGAAAAGGATGCTTCTCTCTGCGATGAGAAATGCTGCCCAAAAAATAATATAAAAAAAAACATTCTGCTTGGAACTGATTTGCCACCAGAGGAGAGCAGAAAGGAGCCCCTGTTGCCATTTCCCCTAAAGCAGGACTAATGGAATTCCTTGCATGCTGTTACTTACAGGGGGGGAAATAATTAAATAACACAGCTAATGCTACTCAAAGTAAGTGCCAACAGATTTGGTGACCAAAGTGAGCTCTTGCTTTCCAATGTAAAGACATTAGAAAATAGGAAGAGTTACTTTATGCAGTTCTCCCCTACTCGTTCATTTACACTCTTAGCTGGGAAGTTCTATTTTTTTTCCATTTTACTAGAACCTTCCTCCCCAGTCCTGTGGACACCATATAATTATCTTTTCAGCTAAGCTGATGAAAACTGAAGAGTCTCTCCACTTATCAACTTGTGTCTTCAGATGCTCACAACTTTCACGGAAGTATTTTCTAAATGTTGTTCACACTCTCTACAGAGATTTTCCAGTTCTGTTATGAAAGTTTTTTTACAAGCTCAGTTTTATGAAGGAAAAACAGGAGGAAAAGAGAACAGACCCGTGGCCAGTGTATGTCGATGAGAGGCAGGATAAACCCAGCAGCCCAAAGGGCAGATAAAGAAAGTGATAAGAAGGAAGCACAAACACTCAACACAAGCTCCCCAGATAATGATACTTCCCTAGTAGGGTAATATTCACATAATTCCATTTCCTCAAGCCTAATTTAGCTAGCTTAGTCTACCGTAATCAATGAAAACAACCCCAAAGTACTCTAAAAGGAGATTCAGGACAGAAAGCCTTCCGTGCAGTTGGTAATTAAGCAGATCAGATGATAGGAATAGTTTCCCTGATCTGTCTTCTGTTACACTGATCCACACTGAGGCGCCCGCTTCATGCCATGACACTTTACGTATGAAAATGGCAGATAATAAGCCTGACATGGTTCTGATCTATACAAGCAAGGTTAAGAAGAGGAAAAAAAATTGTCATTATTTTCCCCAGGCCTAACTGTGAACAAGTGACATAATCCTAAGGGCTAAGGTCTTGCCAGCCCTACCCACGCTGCATCACACCCCAGCTGCTTCGAGCTGCAGGTCACACAGCTCCTCCTCCTTCCTCCATCTCACACAAACTCCTGGAAGGATGTGTGTGCTCTACAGAGCTAAACCATTCTGAGAGCCTCTGAATAAGGATGAGCAATTGAAAATCACTCTGAGGATTTTCCAGCAATCTTGAAAATACTCCCGGTGTCAGAAGGTTTGAATACACACCCGGAGTTTGGTAACTCAGGAAGCAAAACCAATGTCCGCTGATCACGTCGGGTGCTTTTGTCTGCTTGGCATCACCCTGCAATCAGGTCAGCAGGAGTCCTGTCCAGAAAGCAGTAACTCCTGGCCAGTGCAGCCCGTATTTGTTTCTCTAGGCTGCAGACAACTGGCATTGTAATGCCATCCAAAGCTTAGCATGGAAAACACTGGCACATTCACACACTAATCCTCCCACCTACTTACTCAGACAGCATTTGAAATAACAGAGAAGAGACCACATCCTCCAACACTTAAAAAAGTAGGAAAGAGCCTACATTGCACAAGTCGGGAGTCCAAGAAAGCACAGGCTGGGGTTAATTGCTTTTGCTATCCCAGTTGATAATGCTGAAACCTCAAACCTCGATACCAGAGCTGGAGAGCATCCAAAAACTAGGAGTCACAGACACAGCAATAATCCACTGCCTAATCCAAACAGCAGCTTGCCAATCTGGGCATTCCATAGCATTTGTTCTAGCTGAAGAAAAATTTACCTTAATTTATGGTCCTCAGACACAGGGTACGGAGAAAGACACGGAGCTGTTAGAGCAGGTCCAGAGGAGGGCCACGAAGATTATCAGAGGGCTGGAACATCTCTCCTATCAGCACAGGCTGTGAGAGTTGGGCTTGTTCAGCCCAGAAAAGAGAAGGTTCTGGGAAGACCTACCCCAGCCTTCCAGGACATAAAGGGGGCCTACAGGAAAGCTGGGGAGGGACTTTTTACAAGGGCTTGTAGTGATAGGACAAGGGGTAACGATTTTAAATGGAACAGGGTAGATTTAGATACCAGGAAGAAATTATTCACTGTGAAGCTGGTGAGGCAGTGGAACGGGATGCCCAGAGTAGTTGTGGATGCCCCATCCCTGGAAGTGTCCAAGGCCAGGCTGGACGGGACTTAGAGAAACCTGGTCTAGTGGACCGTGTCCCTGCCCTGGTAGGGGTGATGGAACGAGATGATCTTCAGGGTCCCTTCCAACCCAAACCATTCTATGATTCTAAGACGTGTACGTATACCGGAGCAGGGGACAAACATCCCCTGGCACCTTGCGCTTCCAAACATGTAACAGAAAGCCTTACAGATTAAAAACCCCAAACAGTTGCATTTGAAGAAGCAGAGGTTTCCTGCTAACAATAAAAATACATGCACCTTCATCTGCAGAAGTGACATCTAGCTACCAACAAAACTAGTAAGAGTTACTTAAATGAGTATTCTTTTTCAAATTAAGCCTCCATTTCTCTAGGAAGTTCTGAAAGAAAAATCCTCTACCTCAGCAAAAATATAGATAGGTTTTTTTCTTTTTCCCTCTAAAAGGAGGGCACACAAATGATAAAGATGGTTAAATACAAAACTGAAAGGTATCTCCAGAGGGATTTTAATTATAAAATTATTTTTTAAAACACAAATAGCTGTTGACTGCAAGTAAACACTGAACAAAGTGGTACAGAGAACAGAGAACTTTTGAATCCAATTATCAGCTTCTATTTCAAACATGCCACTGGAAAGGGACACTGGTTTAAGCCTGTGCCTGCAAGACCACGCGCAGCTTGTTCAACCCTGCACGCGATCGAGAGCCAGAGGCCCCCGTCAGCACGAGCCACCAGCTCGGGGTCGTGTTCTTCACCCAAAGATGAGGCCTGGAGAAGAGCAGCTGAAGGAAGGCTCGGGTGACTGGGTGGCAGGAGCCCCTGCAGCCTGCCGGGGCAGGACTGGAGTTACGCAGCAGCTGCAGTGATGTGGTCCCAGTGGAAGAACCTTACACAAACTGCCTGTGAGATCCACAGGGTTCACCCTTCACTTCAGCACACCTGCCGTGCAGTTATTCACAAAGGCCTTTGCTGCTGACCAGGGGCACAAGAGAACACTTCTCAGAAGCAAGGTTTAAGATCCCAGAAACATCAAAGCGATCAGGCAACACCACACCAGGGAGAACGCTCCCTTTGCTTTAGAAACTAGCGATGACTGAGGGAAAGGACAGCTTCTGCTGCTTGATAAGAAATGCTTTAGCTAAGACAAGGTGTCTGATTAGAGGTTGGAAGGAAGGTGGCTGAAACAATACGCTGAAGTTTCTCAGCAATGTTACACCCCACGGGTTCATTTCTGCCAGCTTTACCAGACAGCAAAGAACCACCGCAGCCAGATTTGAGAGAGGACGCCCCAAGAGACCCTCACAATCTCTTGTAAAAATCAGCATAACAGAAGAGTTCTCCTAGAGCTGTTTTCTGCAGCTTTCTGCAATTATTTTTTCCTTTCTTTTCTGCAATTGCAATTTGCAGTGGGTAGTTTTGCAGACAAGCATGGGATCTGTTCACACGTGAATTAAAAGTCCATTCATACCAACACCTTTCAGGAAAGCCAGTCATTTGAAGAGCTGCACCATCTCTCAAGTTCATTTGTTAGAAAATAAATTAAGATACACCCGTTCCTCACCAAGGAGAAAGGTGAAAATAGTTCCAGAATCCGCTAATACCTTTCAAGGTCCTATAATAACCTCCCATGGACTAGCAGTTAAAATACTTCAATCTCAGTTTGACACATGGTTTAGATTTCTCCTCTCAAGCAGATGTTTGTTTTCTCAGTCAAAGGAAGAAGGAATGTTTATTACACACTTATAAGTGGTTTATCGTACTTGCTAAAGTCACACTGAAGTCTTCCCTTCCAAAGCAAGAATGAGACAGGTTTCGGCTTCAGGACAGGCTGGCAAGTTTTGTTGTTGCTGTTCTTGGTTTGTTTGTTTTTTTAACTGAAGACACCAGACACAAATATTTGCTCTTTTCCTATGAACTGAGAAATTGCTTTCTGTGCCCCTTCCAACTCTACCTGAACAAACAAGAGGTTAGAGGATAAGCCACTGCTCCATCCTTAAAGGGTAGTAGTAAACAAAACAAAAAGTGCTAAAAAAATAAGTCAAGATAAATTATAAACCTGTATTTTGTGCAATTTACAGATAGGTTTGCATTTGTATTATTGTGATTTTGATCTTCTTTTTAAGCACTGTAAACCAAACTACTTCAAACAGCCTCACAGTTCAAAATACTGACTATGTAGCCACTAACTGATTTGTTTAATACCAGTTTGATGGTTTAGTGACTCTGGAAATTTTTAGCCTGGTACAGCCTTAAGACTGAGATCATGACAGCATTTTGGTTGCTATACAAGACTCTGTTGGAGTTAGATGGACAGAAAGCTATAATTATTTAGTGTGAATATCTTGGGAATGATCAGTGAAATCAAGTGCTTCGATTCCTTAACAAACCCTTAAGAACCAGGTCACTGAGACAACTCTTTAACTGATCTTATTACATACTCACCTTATTGTGAGACCTTAAAGACAAAGCAGAACAGGGCAGTAAAATAAACTTTTCATTCTCCTAGTTTTAGACAGTACTTGTGGTGCCACAGACAGCATGGTTTTAGATTTAATAAACTTAACTTAATAAAGTGATTACCTTAAGTAATTACCTAAAGTAATTACCTTACACTTGTGATATGTCAAGGCATCACCTGAATTAGTTTTCACTGCAGGGCAAACTCCGTTAGGAAGGAATACTGGCATCCTTAATGATCTGCAGCAAGAGGCAGTGTTCTAGAACCCACAAAACACACACACACGAAAACTGACATTCATAAGTTAACCTTGCACTGCAGCAGCTTCTGAATTAGCAGCAGCTTCCTGCTGTGCTTCCTCCACAGCAGGGGATGCATCTGGAGCCGGTATGTCATCCTCCCCTCGGGCTGCTGGGGATACCTCAGCACTCTCAGCCTGTGCTGCAGGTCCAGCAGCAGCTACTGCATCAGCCTCTGCGTCAGTGGCTTCAGACGTCTCTTCTTCATCACCTTTTAATGATTTATTTAACACAACAAAGAGAGTAAAGTGCATGCATGCAACACAAATTCACCAACTACTCTTTTACCGTCATCCTCATTTATATTTCACATGGGAAGCTAACCTTTGGGATCAGAATTTGCAAGGACAAGAAATCAGTAATTAATCCCCCACCCACTGTCCAATGTGGGACCATAAAATATGTTTACAAGATGAGAAAACCATATTCTCAGTTACCGAGTTTCATAACTGCTTCAGTGTAATAAGAAAAGAAACTGTGGCTTAAAGTGAGCAACTGCAAGAGGTGGGAGTGCAGGGAAGGATAAAAAAGGACCCTACCAGGTGTTGCTGAAAGGGTCAGTGATAACACACTCACCGGCATCAGAGGGAGCAGGATTCTTGCCCTCTTTGCACCCAGCAGTGGAAGGGCCACACTGGGAATATGACATTTGCTATCACACTTAGAAGCTCTTAGGGCATTTATTATCCATCAGGCTCACAGCTCAGCAGCACCACAAGCCAAGATGTGCCTCCAGTTTGCACATGACTCCTTTGGAGGTGTCTAACTTTGCTGGCAATAGCCACAATAGTGCTGAGCCCAACAAGTCATTAGTTTTCACAGAGCTTTGTGCCACCTCTTAGCTCTAGGCTGCCACAGGTACCCTCCTATCCCTACCCACCCTGCTTTCTTTAAAGCTGTATTGAATGCGCTGTGACCCCCCCAAGAGCCACAGCAATCAAGTGAGAAAAGTAGGGTCTGGGGGGCAGAATAAAACAGGGGACCCTTACTGCAGCTAGGTATCTCTAAGAAAGAAAACAACTTCCTAATTTTAAGCAGTCAACATTCACTTCACTGGAGATAGGACTGCTTATTTTCTTCTACCAAGTCCCAGCTGTCTTTAGAAGACTTGTCTACACTGCTGTGGGACTCTCCAGAATCTGAAACCCGTGTTTCCCAATCATGCATTACCCCAAACTCAGCTGAGACAAGTCATTAACAGCCAAGAGCAGAAAGCAGCAGAGATGCACGATCACCATGCAAGCATGCACTAAGATCCAGTCAACGACAGAAAGCTGTCTATCAGGTGTTCTTTGCAAGTTTACCACTAGAACCAACTTACCATGTGGAAAAAACAGAACTGGAAATAAGGTTTGTAATACAGTGCACACCAAGTGAGAATACAAAAGAAATGGCTTAAAGAGACATAGTCAGAATTCATTTTCTATCTGTTTAAAAACTAAACAGATCAGTTTCACTTCTTGGTTTTCTTATGCTACCGCTTGTTTTTCTTTGTGTGTCCACATTTAAACACAAGTCTACTCATTGCTCAGTAAAAATCACAGCTTTGTATTCTGCGACCTGATCATGTCCCTTTAAGAGAATGCTATCGTTCAGAACAACTCAAATCGATCTCCCAAAGAACAGACTACCAGCCAAGCTCAGCATTCAGAACACTTTATTGGACAGTCAAATATAGAGTGCATTCATCCAGAACAGCCAGCTTCTCAATCTCGGAACCACCCTCTACAAAGCAGATTCAGTAATAAGCTCAATATGGTTTGGCCTTGCAAACATTGGTAGTTCTTTTAAAGTCTCACAAGTGTGGAGTTTTACAATAGAAGGTATAAAGTCATCCCAAGGTAGGCTGCAAGGTACGCAATGGTGAACGACTGTCCTTTGTATTTAACTTCCTCGGGTTTGGAAAGAGATTTCCCTTGTATTTTAGTCTGGAAAGTGTAAAAGCAGAGTATAGATTAGAAAGATTGAATCAGCTTGCATCAAGTTGAAAAGTCACTGCTAAAAAAATAGAAGGAAATCAGGAACAAGTTTAAAGGAGACACATGCAAATGGAGGACAAAGGCAGTATCTGCTAAATAAGCAAGCAGAATGTTCTGCAAGGCAAGCATCATTTCACAGTTCAAATGATGTCCCAGATTTCCTACTGCTACTTCGAGTCAAGCTTCTGCCAGGGGCTTTTTTAAATCCCTCCCTCAATTTTAGAGTAGCTCTCCATTAAGAAAAGCTACAGAAGATTTGCTATTAACTCTTTTTTTTTTTTCAGATGTCTTCTATTATTGTTTAAAATACCATTAAGCATCATTTCAACCCTCTAAAAAACAAACACCATGGAAATCATTCAGGAGAGTCTCTCTCTGATCAGCTGTTCCCTAGTAGTAGGCTCTTCCAGATGGAAGCTTCCAGCTAAAAAGTTCTTCTCTTACCATAGGACATGTGGCAAATACTCCACAAATGTGCTGGCTTGGGCACGCTGCTTTTCTATCCACCAGTTCCTATCGTTACCAGCACTGGTTTATAGCTTATCTGAACCTTGATGTCATGTGACTCTCAAAAAATATTATATTACTTTGAGAAGAGAATTTTTATTGCTCTTATCAGCCATGCTGTGCAAAAGCGTGAGGACTAACTGAATCTTGAGAATGAAAGGGGAAAGAAGCTGCAGCAGCACTTCTGGGAAAGGCAAATCTATGGTAATGCTCTGTGACAGGGTACACACAAAAATATGACTGTGCAGGGAACGGGGAAAAAAAACGGGAGGCAGAGAGACATTGATTGTTTTGAGAAAGCACACAGAGGAGTCCATAGGGAAAGGAAGGACAGAAATCTCTTCTGGGGGGATACAGTGGGGGATGAAGAAGGATTTTTAAAAGGAGCTGATTCAACAGTGGGTTTGTATCCGAATTGGAATTAGCTGCTCAGAAATCCAACTAAATACTCGGTGTTTATTCAGAGTCTGATGGTGAGAATAATGCAGGAAGGAGTTTCAACTGTGTTCCCCGTACGGCCTTAGAAATGCTTTGGACTTGCGGCTGTCGTGATAAGGGAGGCAGCAATCATCTCCCCGTGGTCGTGATGTGTATGTACATCACCAAGCAGCACGAGGCACCAGATTATGGGATGTCTGGAGAGTACTGAAGTCAGAATTAAGTTAATTACGGAGCACTGAGTACTCTTAGCCCAGCCTCAGGCAACACCAGTATAGCCTCTGGTGGGGCAGCAGCACCACTGGCTCGCACGGTTGGTAGACTAGGGTCAAAACTCAGCACCTTGCAGAAATGAACCTTGCAAGAAGGGAGGAAAGACACTGACATTGTTCTGAGCACCCTGAAGATTTTCTTAATGCTTTCCCATCTACCACATTCTTCTGACTATGCCTGAATGTAATGAGTGTAACACTCACTTCTTCCCTGGAGAGCAGAGCACTAGGCCACTTGGAGAAAATCCCTACTTTGGTCCTGGAGACATTTTAAGGACAAGGAAAGGCTGCATTAAAAGTGCAGCCAAACTCTTAATATTTCAAGAATTAAGTTGAAAAACCTGTATTGGTTCCTGCTGCTGAAGAGAAAGGAAATGAAAGTGTTGTGCCACTTTATATGTTAAAAATACGAATTTTTGAAGTTCTAAAACTAAAGGATGCGTTGTGGAACTTAAAGACTAACAGCTTCAGAAGGAAGCATTTTAGAGGCAGACAATTCAAAGCATGTTCTCACGTTGAAAACAAAACAAACTCAGTGTACTTTGTTCAAGTCTACTCTTTGTTCAAATGTATTTAATCAGTTTCAGATGTCAGCATCAGAAAAAAATAAGGAAGAGCTTCGAGAGCTACGGCTTCATTAATTTGGTTTTTAAATAGCATTAAAAATATAAAGATCCTTAAGAAGTCTAATTTCTAATTGCTCTTCCTAGCAAGGCCATGCTTGCCCAAGTTCCATCTTTTCTATTAATGGCACCCTAACACTAATTGATGTGGACAGAGACAACATTCCATCACAAGTATTTGAACTAACATGGTCTAATTATTTAAGCATGAAGAGCTGAGGAGGGATTTGCCATATATTTAGGTGGGGTCTGCTTGCCATTTAATCCTAAATTAAAAAGGATTAAAAAAAATAAAGTTGTGGGACAATGAGGCCAATATACAGTATTTATAAAATAACAATCATTTTTAAAAGTCTTTTTTTTTCCTATTGAGCTGTGCTGCCCGACAGCACGTGGCCTGGAGCCAAACTGCTGGCTGACAAAAGGATATTATCACCTTCCCCCCCAGCAAACAGAAGAATAAAACTGATTTTGACAGCATTATGCATTCAGTCGAGTTTCATTAAGCTTTCAGTGAATCAAAACCAACGCAATACTCAATATGCAATTCACACATCAACTCTTCTCCATCCCAAGAGACTCCTGCAGGTTGATCACAGGCCATTCCCAGAATTTGTGCAGAAGTGGCTCTGTAACAGACCACCACTCAACCACCTTTGCCTTTACTCTCCCAGAGCTCAGGGAAGGACCTGGACAGGGTTAAAGCCTGATTAGCAACCTAGGAATCTGTTCCAGAGCCTCGTGTACCTGGGGAACAAGAGAGAAGAGCTCCACTCACCCCTGCTTGGCCAAGGTTTGGTTTTCCTCCCTTCTGCTCTCTCGTGAAGAATATTCATGTGTTCAATGTACTTGCTGCGGGATGAGCTGACTATTCTGTAGGCCTGAAAGGAAATTACACCTAAACTTACTGCTACAGCCCAACAAAGTTACCGAACAAAAGAAGAGGAGAGGAAGGTTTTGAAGCTTTTTAAGACAAGCAGTAGCAAATTGTGCTAAGCAAGGTAAAAAAAACCCAAGAATTATTTTGTGGGAGAAGGAAATGTACCTCTCTGGGACATGCCAGTCACTAGCTCGAATCTTAAGGGGCAGGGGGTGGAAAGAAGCTATGGAATGGAGGCTTTAGGGACACAAAGCACAGAGTCTGATGTATTCAGATGCAGGGAAGGGAACTCTTACCAAAGTAAATAGATGTTTACAAAACTTTAGCATGCTTTTTTGAAGTAATTAGCATTCTCCTCCTGCTTTCTGCTTCACTTAATGAAGTTCATAGTCTTCCCCTTGAGGCTCCAGACAGGTTACTTCACATCTGTCTTGCCCGCTTTGAGTTATTCAATTGACAATTTATGTCTTGACCATCTTCTTTAACCCAGAGCACACCTTATACCATGACAACTCAGAAATTCCCAAACACTTACGTAAAATAAACCACCAAAAGCAGCGACGCCAGCAAGCAGATAGTAAATCATGTTCTCTCCAGAAGAGCCAGGAACGCTCCCAGATGACATCTGGCGAGGAGGTGCTATAAAAACCATTATTGAAATTGATGTAAAGAGCTGATAAAATACGACCACAAAACAGAATGACAGTATCTGAACTTTGTATGGGAAAGGATGATTTTACAAGAGGTAGCAAAGGAGAGAGGTACAGCTTAGCAATGTTTAGTGCAATGGAGTAACAGAGGGCACGGTGCCTAAATGAACAGGGTACAAGGCTGAGCTCTTCCTCAGAGCATGAGATCTTCTGTGAACAACACTGTCAGCTTCCAAGCACTGGATATATTCTTTACAGACTAAGGAATTACCTGAGAAACATTAAAAAAAAAAAAAGTAAAAAGCTCCTGCCCAAGAATTAGGCTGTAAAATAATTAATCTGTCCTTATACAGTCGTGCTGCAGACACGATCGGCAGAGGCAACAAGTGCTCTGTGGTTTAATACCAGAGCACTTGAAGAAAAAGACCTTTCCTTTGATTTCACATTCTTCCATTCTCCAGTGGACTGCTGATGTTTAGATACGTGCCCATAACCTCGAGTGCTGGCCAAGAGGGCAGACAGGCAGGATTACACACGTTTATCCCTGGTCGATATTCACTACAGCACCAGTGTTAATCATTTATTTTTGTTCACCGCTCACGTAGGTTTGATTCTTGCTATAGCCTCAGATTCTTCCGTGCATCTCAAAGAGACCTGCAAACCGCCAAGGTCATTCTGCTCATCAACAAAAGCTTTCAGCTGAATTTCATTACTTCATCCCCGGTGAGCAGCACAGACGAGAAACGCCCCATGGAAAGAAAGGGTGCTCCTTAAACGCAAGATGGCTCTGGGCATTGCAATCGGTAGCTGCAAAAATAGTCTCAAATCTGGAAGCATGGCCATAGCGTGCCAGATTATGTTTAGCATCATCTGTCTCATGACACCTCCTTGACTCCCCCCTCAATAGGCAGGCATCCTAAGGGATCTTCTTACATCGACACAGCCCCCCTGCAGTGACTTAGCACCCACAGCTTCTGGATGATGTGCAGCCTTGGAGCAGCAGGTACCGCGGGCAATCACCCAACACAGAATCCAGAGGATTGGGTTTTTTTCCCTCCCGGTTACACAACTCCCGATGGGCCAAGAGCCCTGGCTGCGACACACGGGCTAAGCCCG
>JANHFX010010339.1:0-51981 GCA_027560015.1 Chloroceryle amazona | reverse complement strand
CAGCTGTGTTCTCTGCTTGCCCAACTCCTGCTTGCACAGCTGAACTATGTCTGCGTGTCCTTTTTCTGTTAGCCATTTTTCCACACTCATGTGCTCATCAGAGAGGTTAGCTGTCACTCTGGAAGAGAATAACAGAAACCCGAAGTGAGGGTTGAAGCATACCCGTTCAGGCAGGGAGGGATTTGGTGTATGAATACTCGCTTTCATTCACATTGGGGTATGCCCTTAGCATCTTGCTTGCACATAAAATAGGAAGACATAGGTGTCAGGGAATTGTTGGCCGGCCATTGATTTCAGGCCATCTTTAATCCTTACATCATTTTATTGAGAGAGAAGAACGTGGTCAAATGCCAGGAACTTGGACAGTCATTCAAAATGAAGGGTCAGTTAAAACATCAGCTTCAAAGCCCACAGCCAGTGTTCTGCAGAAGCAAGAGCAGAGCTTCCTAGCAGCCCACAGGCTAGCACTGGAGGGCTGTGCCTGACAGAAACAGGTGCCATAGGGTCCTGCCTCATTTTTACATTTTAGCAACACTTGAGTTGGTTTTGCCCTGCTAATAACATACACATGAATCCAACTGATATTACAGTCTCTGCCTAGTATTCACTGCTCAGGACATCAGGGAAGGAATGACTGACATAAGCAGACACACAAACAATGAGTGAAATACCACCACTGAAACCAAGAAGGAAACAGATTGCCCTGCTGTTCTGAGTTGTCTGTTGAACACAGACAGCAACGTTGCTATTAATTGAGAATTCTCACTTATCGCCAGCCTTACTACAGGTGAGTAAGCTTTCAAAAGAAAGGCTCCCAAAGTGCAAGGGAGGTACTTCTGCATAGATACAGTAACATCAGAGAAGACCTATTCTTCTTGATTTCCATAACCTGCTCCATGCGAGTGCGTAACCCCATTTCTCACCTCATCATCACAATATGATTAATGCAAAGGACTCAAATTTTCACATTAAGCAACATGCCAAATAAGCAGTGAAACTACAGTTTAAATTATCATCATGAATGGTCTTTAAACCATCCATGTACAGTCTCTGCTCAGAAAGTCTTCGTGAAACTAGCACTTGAGTTTGCTCATTCAGCAATCCTCAGCTGACTGGCCTGGGCACAAGGAATATGATCACTCACCTACCAATGTAACTGTATTAGTAATATTATGCAGAAGGCCTACAGTGGCGTCATGATTCATAATGGAGTTTCAGAGCTGTTGGGAATGTTATATCATTAAAGGAGTTTTAATTTACTTAGAGTCAAAGGATTTGCTCTAGAAAGCATCAAGACTGAAGGGCAGTCCAGCAAATAATTCCTCCTTCAACAGCGAAACATCTAATTTCTTGAATAATTACATATTTGTCTACAACTGACAGGTATAGAGACATTCTGATTAGCAATCTGCAGTCACAGAGTTGCTGTTTCTGGGACACTGACTCCAGAAATAACATTTTCCATTATTACTTAAATATTCAGTCTGACCCGCTAGATGACAGCCAAGCAGAACAGTGGACACTTGCAGTTAACACAGTATGGAACCAGGACTATCACAAACACATCAGCAATCCTCTCACTCAGTAGAAAAATATTTATCTAGGTGAAGAGATGAAAAAGAAATTATCCATCCCCAAATGCTGGTTAAGCAGCAGAGCATACAAGCAAGGAGCATTTAGATTTTAAATGAACTTGTCTTCTCATACACAGAATGCAAATATCTAGGATGCCACTTAGAGGTTATGACCTAGCTCATCTGAGTATGAAGATATGCAAGTAACGTTGATAGTAACTGAAGAATTTATGCTGTATATAACTCTCTGCTAAATGTGTGCCTTGCTGTGACTTAGCGTCAATGAATTTTACCTCAAATTCTCACTACAGCACCTAGTATGTGCCTTTTTTTCTTTTGTTTTCAAATTAATTACATATGAGGAAGTAAGAAGATGAATGTAAAAGTAGGTAAATCTGGGATCTCTCCCCTTTCCTACGCAGCAGGTTGTTGCACACGTGAACCAAAAATGTCAGCTTTAATGTAACTCTTCACAT
Source organism: Chloroceryle amazona (assembly GCA_027560015.1). Lineage (NCBI taxonomy): Eukaryota > Metazoa > Chordata > Aves > Coraciiformes > Cerylidae > Chloroceryle > Chloroceryle amazona. The sequence continues at coordinate 49,931 of JANHFX010010339.1, read as the reverse complement.
AGATTACCCTGGATATGCTAGTAGTAAGATATTCAGTAGTAATGTCAACATTATGTTTTAACACTGTTGTATGTTGCACTGGGGAAGATTTACAGTCAGTCCACTGCCCAATACAGTCAGAATGGCTGAAACAATTATGTTTCATCAACTGTAAAAAGTATTTTCATTGCTAGAGAGTAATACTGTCTAAAAAAAACAACAACAAAACCCCCAAAGGTAAGCAGCAGACATTTCCTAAATCTACATCTCTGAAAAACTCATATTCAAGTTCTGAAAACAAGTCCAGTAACTGCAAATACACTCCTCAGGTTCAAAACTGTATGCACAAACATGTATTATACATATATAATATACTGGGGGATATGGAGTGATCTGATGCTTATGGATCAATCAACCCAAGGAAGAAAAGATGTAGTAAGTTATTCTAAGGCTCCACACTTTCTATGTGAGTCACCTTGACACTGTTGAGCAGACAGAGATGTAAGGCCTTAACAGATGACCGTAGCACAAGGAATTGAACCTAGGAGCCAGTCACTGTTCAATGCCCAACTGCAAGAATAATTAGGATTCAGATCTGGATTCTAGTTTGTGATTGATCACTGTCACCATTCAAGGCTCTCTACTTTTCCTAGGAGCACTGCTGAAGATGATCCTCCACTGTTTCTTCATTTGGTCTGAACTACAGAGAATTTTCCCATTACTGTGTTTGTCTTCACCACTCCCTTCTTTAAGGGTGATTTTCTGAAGCAATTTGTCATTTTTTTCAGTGTGATTTCTGTCTAGCACTTTCCTCTGTTTATCTACTGCTTTATTACATTCTGTCTATACCTTACCCCACCACAACCACTTCTAATCTTACGCCTTTTGTAGCTTTGATTTACTCAACTTCCATTTCCTCTTTTCCTTTTTTTTTTTTTTTAATTTTGAAATCACCTTTTATAATCCTTTTTGTCAGCAAGATGGAGGTGTTGTGTAACTGCTGGTGTGCAGATGCTTTCCTCCTAAATCATAAACATCTTTTTCATCCAGACATTAAAAGAATTTGATTCTAAAAGCACATTTATTGGTAGGCACATGGTTATATACTACCTAGTTAAAACAAAGATAGGCTATTTTTATAGAATTTTAAAATAAGTTGAGATCGAATGCATAGTCTCCAATTTGACTACTTCATCCTCTACTGCACCTGTATTTTTTGAATCTCAAATTCCAGCTAGCTAGTTGGTTTATTTCTTAAACTCCTAGCAGTGGAAATTTTTAAAAAAGCCATAAGTGAAAGGGAGTAAAACAAAATACAAACCTAACACAGGAGTTCACTTGTGGAATCTCAAGACTGATTAGTGCCACTTTCTGTAAGGTTCGTATCAGATGTGATCATCTGGCAAGTCAGTCTTCTAGGGTAAATGTCAAGCAGCATAATTACCAAAAACCAAAGGAAAATGGTATAGAACACTTTCAAGCTTTGCAAAGCTCATTGCAAGAGATTCTTACCCCTCCTATCACTATCCTTTAACAGGAACTGAAGGAGCACAAAACGTGCCAGAGGTAAACACTGATTCCATACAATCAATAGTTTTGATTTTCATACTGTCACAATTCAGTAGTAAATTAGGCATCAGAGGACTTACCAAGAAATGCCAGATGGCTCATTATGAAACACACCAGCTGTCCTTCTCCTCCGTCTCATTTTAAACTAGTACAAAATGAAGTCAGTTTAATCTACTCTGTACAGCTCTATAATAAAAACAAACACCAAAACAAAGGTGGAAATATCCAGCTACCCACTGGATTCACCTAGTCTACCATAATGATGCCATGTAGTGTAATCACTCAGCTACTTCACAGAACAGATCATGTATTTCCATTGAGATACCTCTGCTCTCACTACCATACTGGACCTTGTCTAACAGAGCTCATGGTGTCAGGGTAGACAAGCAGACAAACAGCTGTTTGTGTAAACTGGATCAACACCTATACAACTGAGCTACTAAGGATATGAGTTGAATGCGTACATTGTACCTCAGGACTAACAAGGGCAGTTAGCACAATTCTCATTAGATGTCATGTCAAAGGTGGCTCCTACATCAAGTGCCTAGAAAGTAAAGGCAGTTTTAGAGGGATATATGTGAATGACCTGAAACAAAACTCCTTAGTTCAACGTATTAGCAACACAACTATTTCCAAAACATCCACGTTTTTGAATGGAAGGAAGGGGGTAGAGAAGTTACTTAAAACTTGAGCAACTAACGTCATCTACTTGGACTTCTACAAAGCCTTCTACACTGTCTCGCAAAACATCCTGGTCTCTAAATTGGAGAAATGTGAATTTGATGGATGGACCGCTCAGTGGATAGGGAATTGACTGGATGGTCACACTCAAAGAGTTGTGTTCAGTGACTTGATGTCCAAGTGGTGACCCATAACGAGTGGTGTTCCTCAGCAGTTGGTACTGGGACTGGTGCTGTTTAACATCTTTGTTGGCAACATGGACAGTTGGATTGAGCGCTCCCTCAGCGCGTTTGCAGACAACACCAAACTGTGTGATGCAGTTGACATGCTGGAGGGAAGGGATGCCATCCAGAGGGACCTGGACAGGTTTGAGAGGTGAGGCCATGCCAGCCTCATGAAGTTCAACAAGGCCAAGTGAAAGGTCCTGCACCTGGCAATCCCAAGCACAAATACAGGCTGGGCCAAGTATGGGTTGAGAGCAGTCCTGAGCAGGAAGACTTGGAGGTGCTGGTTGATGAAAAGCTCAACATGAGCCAACAATGTGCAAGTGCAGTCCAGTAAGCCAACCATATCCTCGGCTGCATCAAAAGAAGCATGGCTAGCATGCTGAGGGAGGTCATTCTCCACCTCTACTCCAATCTTGTGAAACCACACTTGATGTACTGCGTCCGGCTCTGGAGCCCCCAACACAAGAGGGACATGGAGCTGTTGGAGTGGGTCCAGAGGAGGGTTATGAAGATGATCAGAAAGCTGGAACACCTCTCCTGTGAGGACAGGCTGAGAGAGTTGGGCTTGTTCAGCTTGAAGAAGAGAAGGCTCCAGGAAGACCTTATCAAGACCTTCCAGTATCTGAAGGGGGCCTACATGAAGGCTGGGGAGGGACTTTTTACAAAGGCCTGTATTGATAGGATGAGGGGTAGTGGCTTGAAACTGGAAGAGGGTAGATATAGATTAGAAATAAGAAGGAAAGGGTGATGAGACCTTGAGGGTGGTGAAACACTGGAATAGGTTGCCCAGGGAAGCTGTTGATGCTCCATCACTGGATGTGTTCAAATCTAGGTTGGATGGGGCCTTGAGCAACCTGGCCTAGTAGGAGGTGTCCCTGCCCATGGCAGGGGGTTTGGAACTAGATGATCTTTAAGGTCCCTTCCAACCCAAAAAATTCTATGAAAAAAATACGATGTTTAAAACCACCGTGTTTACTACCTTTGGCTGCTACCTTTGCAAAACCAATAGCTCAGAACTGTTAATAAATAAATCCTTGGTGTTATAAAAGTTTACTTTCTTAGACATATTGGACTAGAACTCCTCCCTGTTTTATTTTAGTTGTATTACTTAAGGCATTAATTTGTCTGATTTCAAGAATGTAACAGACTACATGTATTCTTCAGAGTTCAGTCTCATTATTACAGCACAGCCAAACTCCACTAAGTTTTCCTAAAGATAACAAATCTATCTCTCAGCCAAGCATGAAGATGTAAGCAGTGCAAAAACAAATAGTCCAAAGGGACATTTTTTCACATTGCTTAGTTAATTCTAAAGTCTAAAATACAGCCCAGTAAAAAGCTTATATGATTTTCTCACCTATGTAGCTGATTTATGTATTAGTAAATTACAATCCTTCAAAAACTTAATTGTGTTATTGTTATAACTGCAGCCACAGTTTCACCACACTAGTAGGGTAAACTATACTCATTGGCGTGGCTAAGTGCACGAACTTCCCTGAAAAAAGAAAGAAGTAATAATTTGATGGACATTACATAAATGTAGTCACACAAGTTCCTTTTTCCCTCTTGGAAATTGCCAGGCATCCCTGAGTGTACTGACTGTTCTGGACAAAAAAAAAAAAAAAAAAGTGATTTTAGACATCAGGATTCCCTTTTTACTTTCAAACACTTGGTACATCATATTTCTATTGCTCTGTTTTAATTGTCTAAGATGAACATGAAAACAGTGAAACAAAGGAACAGATCAGTTTAATTAGTTCTAAAGTTTAATTAGTTCTAAAATTTAGATATAGCATTGAGATACAGGACTTAGAAAACTCAAGTGAAACAAACATTTGTTTTTATTTCCAAATAAGTTATAATTTTAAAGTAAATTTTAAACATTTCCTTGTAGTATTAATAACTCAAATGTTGTTGGAATGTGAAAATAACTAAATTTTCCCTCTTAAACTGTTCATATGATTTTAAAAAGTTATTTCCGTTTTAATAAACACTTGACACAGAATTCATGTAAATTATGTCTATATATTAAAATTCTCTTTTCTTTCAAGCCTTTTTAAAATATGGTTAAATTGCTCCACTTTGCAAGACAATGTTTATGCTTCCTCTTTTTAGCATTATTGTAAATTGAATGCAATCTGGTTTTTAACATAATCCCACAGCTGCTTCAAAATGTCCTTCCTGAGGCTCTAACCATTTTATCAAAGGTCTTTTATTAAGTATGTCTTTAATTAGTACTCAAGTACATTTTTTATCCATTTAATAAAAATATGGTCTGAGTAGAGTTCTCATCGCTGTAAATAATTAAATGTTACTGAAGAGCAGAAAGATAATTCATACACCATTTTACCAGATTTCCTTTACTACTGGTTTTAGGAATATCTTTTTCTTTCTTGGCTCGATATAAAACTTAAAAGACTGTGTTACACACGGGAAAATGTTGCATTTAAACTGGAGTTGGTTAAATTTTGCCAGAGCTGAATGTTTCATGTAATACTATCCTTGCAGAACACTGCTGATGATAAATGCTGTGTAGTTAACTCCCTTTTATTGTGTCTTTTCTATCCCAAGGACTTGAAGCACACTACTCAGCTGGGGGAAAAATTGCCTAAGAAAACTCTTTTTTTCTGCTTTGATTTGCTTTAGTTAGCCACTGACTTTTTTTGTTGTACTTAAGCATGTACTTGCAACCTAAGTTGATGAGAAGCAAAATAAAGTTAATGGCTTTCTGGCTTGCCTGTTCTTTTCTCATCTATGGAGAGCTTTTGCTGAAAATCCAGTGTTCTCTGTCTTTATTTGGACAGTGATGTATTATCTTTATAAATGGAGAAAAGAGATAAAGTAATATGAGCCTAAGTCACATAGTAAGCCAATGTCAGTTGGTAAAATATGCCTTTTCTCTTCAACTACTCTTTTACATCTGCAATACTTCACTTCTAGAAAGTAGTGACCAAAAAAAGAGCACAGGTCTCAAACTAGAACACATGAAATGTGAACACCAGCAAGTGCTAAATCAGGGAGAAAATAATCTCATTAAGGTACGTCATCCTCCAGAGACCACCTTGTTAAGGGAAAAAGGTTGCTTGTAGGACAGTTATTTACAAACCACATGCGATTTTGTTGATCTCGTTCGCATTAAAGTATCACCTTTCATACCACTCGCCATTTAGATTCAATCTTTATACAACATTGTCTTTCTAAGTAACTTCTGTGTGTTCACATTATCATGCAGTGAATGGTCCTGAAACTTGGGCATCAACCAGCTGTTGAAACGATAACCACATCTGAAGCCCAAACACCAACTTTGGCTGCTTTCTTACGACAGAGGCTGTTTCAGCTTTTTTTTTTTTTTTCCTGAGAACCTGTGTTATTTGAAATACAGTTTACATAAACTACCATTATGGAAACCAGCACATCACTCCTCAATTTTGGAGAGCTTCTGAAGTAGGGAATAAAGAGGTTAACACTATTTTATTGAGGTGGATGAAACATCTTAAGGCACTGGCAAGCTGGGCAGTCTGGGTATTTTTTCTATCCCCATTTCAGCTCTGGACAAGTTGAACGTTTGCCGTCACTGTCACTTCACAGGGCTTGGTAGTCCACATAGAAACCCGGTACTTTGGGCTAATCCTGCGCCCGCAGCAGTATCTGGGCCCGGGCCCGGGCCCGGCGGCGTCTCACTCCCCGGCCACCGCGGCACTGCGCTTCGAGCAACAGGGGAGCAGCACGAAGGCTCCCCGGCCGAGCCAAAGAAACTACCGCCTGGCTGAGCTCTGCCTCTCCGTGCTCGGCCCCACCTCAGAAAAGAGGTTTGCGCCATGAAGGCGACATCGTTGATCCGGCCAGGGGAGTAACGCAGCGAGAAAGCAGCAGCACCTCCCACTCGTAAGAGCCGCCACCACGGGCCGCTCAGGGTCCTCCCTTCGCCCGCCCTCTGCCGTCTCCCACTCCACGCCTGCGCCTGGCCGCGCCGCCATTAGCCCTGACAGCGAGCGCCCGCCTCTCCCTGTGGGGGGTGGCTGGCGAGCAGGCGGGTGTGAGACGAAGCGTCGAGGGACAGGTCCGTAGGCGACAGACGGGGCGAAAGGTGCGGGAGATGGCGGGTTGTGTGGCGCGGGCGGTCGCGGAGCGGCCCTTTGAGGCAGGGGAAGCGCAGGGCTGCTTTCCCCTCCCCTCTCCGCGGTGAGCGGCTGCTCCGAGCTTTGTGGGCGGTGGTGGGGGCTCGCTGATGGCCCTGGGCTTTTCCCGGACGGCCTGTGCTTGGTTGCTATCAGCCTGGGCTTCCTCGAGGTGACCCCTATCTGCGGTGGTAGCCTGAGGGAGCTTATGCTGCCTCCCTGGCCGGGCCTGTGCTCGTCCTGGGTGCAGGGCTAGCTGGGCTGCTATTAAAAGTACACTGGTGAGTGGATTTTATGTATTTTATTGTTTCCTCTAGGCCCCAGTGATGCCGCAGTTAAGGTCGGGGAAAGTGGTAACTGCTAGCAAGGTGAAGTCGCTTGACAGGGTGGTCACCAGCCCAAGTTCTCTGAGTTTGGGGCTAGGACATGAGCCAGGGAAAAAGCTGGTAGTCAAGCCGAGTCGTCGCCTGGTACCAAAGAGAAAACCTGAGCAGCCCTTATCTTCCTGTCTGCAACATGCCATGCTCTCCAGCATTTCCTCTGAGCAATTTGCTCCTCTTGTGCCCATGCAGAAGGACCAAGGTGGGAGTATCCACAGACTCCAAGGTAAAAAAAACAAGGGGATACAGTGCAGGAGAGCTGCCAGAAGCACCAAGGGTGTAGTTTGGCCAGTTTCAGGCACTGCTGCACCTGAAGATTGTCAGGCAGCAACCATGGCTGCAGCAGCATGCTGGGAAGAGACTGGACAAGGTCAACAGCTGTTTTTCTCTGGAATTACTCTGCAAAATAAATTCTCAGCAAGGATTGAAAGGAAAGAACATAGCTTAGAAGGACTGAACATCTCAGGTTTACAAAAGAATTCAGGGAGCTTGGCAGCAACAGAAATAAACTTACCAATCCCATCCTCAAAGGAGAAAATTGAGAGCACAGAGAAACGTGGCATTTCCTGTTTGCCAGAACCAGAGGTGCTACAACTCAGAAAGGGCACATGTACTGAAATGAAAGTCACTGACTCTGTAATGGTATTGGGGATGCAAATCCCAGATCTTAAGAAGAATTTGGAAACTCGGGAATCCTTGCCTGAACTAAAACCTCAGGAAGAGGTAGATATGCTAGAGAAGATGGATGGCTATTCTTTAACTGAATCGAGAAAACCAGGGGCACAGGAGGGAGGAAAGAAATGCTTGAGCAAGAAAGGTGAAACATCTTTGATGAAACCAAAACTACAGTGTCCCAGGAAGAGGTGTAGATCTGCCTTGCTAGGACTGCATACACAGTGTCCAGAGTTCAAGAAAGGAGATGTGAGTCTAAGGAAGAGGGACAGAAATGCACTGCTGTCACAGCAGCTACAGGATCTGAGTGACCAAGAACAACCAGAAACCAGAGGAAAGATGCACAAGTGTTGCATGAAAGAAGAGCAGGGGAGTTCAAACCCTGAGAAGGGAGCAGGCAGCCTCGGGGAAAGTGGTAAGCATTTGTGCCCCATTGTAGAAGTACAGGAGCAGAATTTGGGCTTCCAGGATACGAAACTGCAGTAATGCCCCATTAAAAAAAGTGAAAAAAGGAGATTCATTTTTTCTTTTGCAGATGTCTCCGTGTGGGACAAAGTAATGGGAGCAGGAAGGAGTGGCCTGTACACTATCTCAAAGTGACTCTTAGCACATGGCTACTAACTTAGCTCAAGAAGTGTACATATAAGAGCAAGGGGTCTGCTTTACAATACTGTGAATACCAGTCTTAGAAGAAAAAGAGGAAAGGCTTTTCTTGAAGAAGGAAAGCAGTTCTTTAGCACAAGGGAGAGGAGACCAGATACCCTTTTGGGGGGGTGGGGAGAGGAAGCGGTATTGGCAGCAATAGGCCCTCAGTAAGAAATTACATTTTTTACCCCTCAAAAGTAATCCATTGATGCATAGAAGGTCAGGTACAAGCTGGAAAACAGGCTTTCCAAAGCCAAAATAAAAGTAAATTCATTGATCTGTATATTGTTGGGGTTTTTTTAATACGTCTTACACTGTCATGTTTTAGTGCTTGCCTTTATAGGATGTTTCTAGTTGTTTAGAAAACTTTGGGTTTTAGTTGTTATTCTTTGCAAAATCCTAAAATATGTAGAAGTAAATACTGTGTTTGGTGTTTTAAGATAGCAAATCAAACCAGAACAGTTTTGAAAGAGGGTTTTTAAAAGTTGGTTTTTTTTTAATTTCCATTCTTTTCACTTTCAAAATGGGTACATTCAATTGACAAACATTTGCTGTAGCGTATTACTAATAAATCTTTTATCTAGAAACCATATTCTGAAAAAATGAGTTATCAAAATTGTATCTTACTTTGAAAACTAGGATCCAAAAAACACCAATATTCTCCAGAGTAGTAAATTCTTGAGTCTGTTCTCCAGATTAATCTTCAGATGTACAGTTTTTACTAATTATTAATTTTAAATAAAAAGTAGTACTTTATAGAAATGCAAGTCCTGCAGTTTTCCTGGATCTTCTTAAACAGTATAATGAATTTGATTTGACTATATATCTGAAATAAATTACTGCATTCTTCTGAACAAGCTTTTCTGTTACAGAGCTCCAACTGTGTAAACAAGATTTTAAGGCTGAGTGTGCAAACAGCATGTGCATTTTCTTGCCAGACTTGTTCTAATTTTGTTTCTACCTGTGTTTTAAATACACAACTTTCAGTGTCCTTATGACACTTGAAGGTTCTGTTCATCTTCACATTTGTTTCTGAAGACAAAACATTGTTTGTTACTGTAAGTCTGCTAATAGTGCTCATTTTTAAAAGAAATGGTAAAACTTTACAGAAATGTTTTAGCGTTGCATAATGTCGTGTTCTTTAGTAGCCTTGGTTTTTTTGTTGTTGTTTTGGGGGGTTGTTTGTTGTTTTTATTTGTTTATGTAAACATTGAAGTAGGGTAATCTTTTTCCCTTAGCACAATCTTTAATGATACTTTTGTTTTAATCAGGAAAGGAAAAATGGAACACAGTTGAGCAAGGCTCTGGTACACAGTCTGTGAAGAAGCTTGAGAAAAATCAAAACAGACCAAAAGATTCCAAGGAAAAGGAACCTCACTACTCTAAATCTCCTACAGTTGCTACTTTAGATGGGACTCAAAGCACAAGCTTTCTATGCCATCCCATAGCAGAAAAGTCTGATGTTCAGTGTAAAAAAAGGAAACCCAGAATTGATCAAATCAGATATTTGCAAAGTTCTAGTGCGGCTACAGCTGAAGAAGTGAGAAAGGTGTCTGCAAAATGTGACGCTGCACATTGCAGAAATGCTGTAAACCATTGTAACAAGTTACTCTGTGCAAGAGAAAAGAATCCATTTGTGCGATTAGAGGCCTGTAGTTACATCAATACGTTTGTGAAGGCTTCAGCTGGTGTAACTACTGGCAGTTATAAATTAAGTGGATTCATCCAGGTAGCCCAGGATAAAAGAAAGCATGTATTTCCTGGTGGTACTGTAGAACAGAGTGATACAAACTGCAGCATTAGTACAATGCAAAATGAGAGGTCACCCATACAAGGTGGATTATTGTTTCATAAAGAAAAAAGTCAAAACAGAGAAGGTTGTTTTTCGTGCTGTCAGAGTGAAAACAGTAAGTGTTTAAGGGGAAAAAAGTGGAATATTGGTAGAAAGCCTAGGAAAAAAACTAAAATCAATGAGAAGTCAGCAGTGCAGAATATTTTCACAGACATGCCTAGTGAATGCAGTGAGCATGAGTTACAAACAGAAGAGGTGGTTGCTTTGTCAAGCTCCTTTCCAGTCTTGGGACTAAATCATAAAGAAAATGCTCTGTCAGCTTCATGTGATCATACATCAGGTCTTCATACAGGAAACAATACTCATGAAGCACAGAAGGTATCAATCTGGAGACAGAATAGTACCAAATTATTGGCATTTGAAGGTGGCTTTAAGAAGACGTCTGACTCTGTAATAGCAAAAGGAGAAAATTCAAGCAGAATGGCACATTCTTCTGCCTCGGGTAGCCCGAGAGTGCTGCCTCAGGTCCATGATGTTTCTAATTGTCAGAAAATCAAGACAGATGAAAACTTGAACAAAGTTAGTAAGAAATTGCAGCAATTTACCTGTCAAAGAACAGTACCTATGACTGGTAAAAATGTTTGGCCTTTTGAATCTTGTGCCAGGGCTTCTGAATGGGTTCATAAAAATCACAGATCCGTCTCGGAAGGAAAAATACTTTTGAGGGCTGCCTTCGAGGAATCTTCTGATAAAAACAGTGTTAAAGCTGTAGAAAACACTGCTGTGGCTGGGAATTTGAGAAGCTCGAATTTGCATATGTCATCAGCAGAAATTAGCAAAGGATTTACACCTACAATAACAGATCCAAATACTGACTGTCTGACTTCACTTGAAACACCAGAATCCTCTTCCATGGATACTTATGAGACTTCAAGAAATGAAAATATGGAATCACCAGTCAATACAGATAGAAATGCTGTAACTTTTAACCATGATTGTGTGCAAGAAGTTAAAGCAACCTCAAATTTTACAACAAAACGAAAACATAAAAGTAAAGGAGCTGTAATAAAAAGAAACCTGTCTGTGACAGTTCAGAATTGTACACCTACAGGCAACACAAGCAGAGTAAACTTCAGCCATAAAGCATCAGCAGCAAATCAGACTTTATCTGATTTAAAGCTAATGAAAGTACTGAACACTGGAAACCTGATAAAATTCAAAATTCCTTTATGCAGAAACAAACCTGAATCCAGGAAACTGGAATCTGTCTGTTCATTTGAAAGAAAAACCAGTAGTCCACTAGAGCTTCTTGATAGCACTAGCACTTCAAGAAGTCAGAAAACATGTGAAGAGACTTTTTTGGTAAATGCTGAGCAGCAGCCTCTTCCTGTCATGAGTGGTGCTATGTCTACAGCTTCCGTGAAGAAAAAAGCAGATGAGATCAACAGTAAGGACTTTCTGCATGATGGCTCTGAAAACCTTTTAAATGAGATGTCTGTGCTTCCTGAACACTTTGCTTTATATCCACATCCTTTTCTTGATGGACAGCTGGAGTCATCTGCGCCTGATTTACAGAATAATGAATGTGTACTAACATCTAATTTTCCTGATCATTCTCGGAGTGCAATTGACCACCCTGCTCCATTAGAAATAAATGACGATGGCGAGTCAAGAGGGAATCTTTCACAATACAAAAGTAAAAATTTACCAGACATTCTTGAAGCTTATGAAGAAGATGTTCTTGTTATTGATGTGATTCAGGATGACCCAGACCTTTTTGGGACCAATAGTGAAAATGAGCTTGCACTTGCAGACTCTGAAAATTGTCCTGTGAAGGCATCCTATACTAGCATCTGCATTAAAGATGAAAATCAGGATCTTGAGCCTGAGTATCCCATTACCTCAGAAAATAGAGATTCAGTAGATTCTAATTTTAGGTATGCATATCTTTCTTTCTATTACAATAATCCTAAATGCTTTGATTCTGGTATGACAGTATTTTGGGTGCAGATAAATTCACTTGTTCTTCATAAGAACGAAGATAAGTTCTGTATTGAAGGAGAACATAATCCTAAGGAATCAGTTTAGACCAAGTGAAGTGAAATATGCAAGTATAAACAGGACTAATTAAGAGTAATCTTCTAAATAAATAATAAGGTTTGAAAAGATCTGACTTGATTTGAGATAGTAGATAGACCTTTGAAGGTACTTTTTTAGTGATAGAATCTTAGAATAGAATCTTATTTTCTACTTTCTAGGTCTAGCTTATTCTTTTTTTGGATCTGTGTGAGTAAATGGTTGTCTCTACAGCAGCATTCCATTCTGCCATTCTCCTCTCCTTCTTTTCTCCTACCTCCAGAGACATGTGTGGTTTTCAGATCAGTTTGGCTAACAGGTTACAGATGTTTATGATCCTCAATCTTCATTCAGGAAGTTCCTGATGTAAATTAATGGGTATTAATGTTTTTCTGGATTTTGAGATTATTGTAAATGTTTCTGAAGGGGGAAGAGAATTTTAAATTAGAAACAAACTTTTGTAAAAGAGGTGGTAGTCCTTCATGGGATACATGAACTTGTCTAATCTGTTTTCTCTCTAAGCTTTGATACTGTGTTTGATAAATTTTTTAAGATTACATTTTTCATTTTATGAAGAAAATCGTAAAGCTGAGATAGAAATAGTACAAAAATTTCCTCTTAACATGAGTTTTTTATTGGGAGGGGTGTTTTAATTTACTTCCTCTTGCCTTTCTGGGTGGCTTTGTTATCCTTATTTTAGATAATATTTTCATTATTTTCAACATTGTACCATCTTATAACTGCATTCTTTTTTTACTCTTTGCTCTCCTTATCCTTTTCCCTTCATTAAACCCATGTGCAAAGGAGGAAACAAGTCTTCTTTGAGGTACTGAACAGTTTTGTAGACATGAGAGTATAAAACTTTCAGATTTTAATAGAGACTTCAAAAAAAGTCTCTGAAGAACAGGACAAGTCTTCTGTAGGAGCATCCAACTTGTTAACAAATAGCTAGGCTGTATTATAATAAATTTATTAGAATGAATATTCATCTTGTATGCAGTGTATATTCTATACACTGTTTAACACAATGAGTATTCAGTGTACATTATACCAGAGTAATAATGGCTGTTCAGAGGTGTTTTCCAACTGACTGTCTGGATAGCTGTTGCGCAGAATGGAAGACCAGAACCTCTGAGCCCTTACACTCATGTATAGTTATGGTAATAGAGTTTGCTTTTTATATAAATACTAACTGGAAATTTTATTCGATCTTATAAACTATTGGTAGGGAGGACAAATATTTCCTTTCATTAGTAATGACATTGAGTTAGAGTAATTGCACAACTATTAGATGAATGAAAACTGAACTTAATCGAAGTCATATTTCAGCTTCCTTCATGGTATCTGCTAAATTTGCTTGCCATCAACCACAAAATTTAAAATTCATGGTTCTTATTTGTTAGAATTTCCCCTTATTTTGCTAAAGAAGGAAGCAAAACTGTTCTTGCTTTTTGCCTTCCATAATTAAATGGGAAAATCAGTAGATGGTGATTAATAATAGTTGGTAACAGTCAGGAACATATTAATGTACTGAATATGAGAATATTAAAATAAGGCAGTAGATGTTACCACAGTTCTGTCAGGTAGCTATGATATCACCAGATAATACCAGATACAACTGTGACCTCAGCTTTGTTTGGCCAGCAAAAAAAGAAGTGATTATGCTGGTAGAGTTACGCTTACATCATACTACGTATTTTTAAATAAAATACTGTTTCTGTTAATGTCTTCTTTTTTTTTTTTCTCTTTAGAGATACTGTAGAGTATTGCCTTTGTTTTCTTGTTTGGCTTCTCCTTTTATGCATGCTCAGTGTTGCTTCATTACTATATTATTCTGTAGCACCGCTTCAATCTGTTCATGTGTCACAGTGAGTCAGAACTGTACTATTGTAAACCATCTCTAGCTGGTATACATATTAGCTTATATGCATAGGGGGGTTTTAGCATTGGCTTAGTGTTAGTCATTACACTATAAATGAATGTAATCTACATGAAGGGGAAGGGCAGGGCAAGCACTTAATGGATGCACATGGTGTTTGTTGCTGAATGTTTTCTTTAACTGTATCAATAGATAGCTTTTTGTTGTGATTTCACTTCAGATAGTAAGAGCAGACAGATGATGACACAAAGACCATGGATCTTTGCTGGAAATATTTTAGTACATTATATGCATGGGGATGGACTTGACTACATTACTTACTGTGTACTGCTATTTTAGTGTGGCATTGGTACAGAGCAGTAAGAACTGTATTTCTGGTAGCAGCAAGCATAGCTGGATTGATAAAAAACTCTTTCAAATTTGTTGAGTGTTACTTATGATTTTAATAGCATTTAAATTGTAAGGGAAACAGCTGGTGCCTTAATCTGTAGTGTTCGCCCAATTGTCCGAGACCTATCAGCTTGTCAAAATGACAGCTCTTATAATGAAGTAATACTTTTTATTCAAGTTTTGTTATGAAACCAAAACACAGAAACTGTGAAGGGTGTACCAAGTTGATTAACTGGTAAGCGTTCAGTGGTGACCATCAGCTACTGTGGATGTGTAACTGTCAGTGTGGATCCATTTTGTTTGAGCTTTGAATTTCAACACCAAGATGTGTTTAGCCAACAACACTTTTCATCTCTGACTGCTTGAGGCCTTAAAAGCCAGAGTGGTGTCTTCAGTTAAGAAAATTCAAGGATAAAAATTTTTAGCTTCCAAATTTCAGATAATGAGAACATGTGTCCTTCAAAAGCAAAACACAGTGGTCACAAACAGTAATTGAAGTCCAAATTTCAAATAACGCTTGCTGCTTTTTTTTTCTTCTTCTTTTTTCCTTTTAAGCAAACTAACAAAGCACTCAAAAAACAGAGAGGCATATAACATTGCTACGCATCTCTGACAGTTTTGTAACTACTCTAGTTGTGCTTGCGCATGTGCTCAGAGCTGATTTCTCAGAATGAGTAGTAGGTTTAAGTAGGACAAGCAGGTTCTGTCTCTTAGTTGAGGAAGATTCAGAAAAGGCTCTTGTGTGTGTTTGTCTTGAATGTTTTGATTCAGTTAGCATACTCTGACCTTTAGGCTAATGCACCTCTAACCTTTAGGCTAGCAACCACCTCTGGTGGTTGCATTTTGAGAAGAATGGGTGCTCGTCACTTCCAGGCAGTAGTAGCTGGTCATCAGGCAACAATTCTGGACTTGCAGCCTGAATGGGACAGTGAACTCAGTTTTCACATACGCTTCTGTCTGACATTTTCTATTGCCCATCTCTAAGTGACTCATAACAGTGTAGTTTTTGACTCAATCACCTAAGGTATTTCTTTCCTCTCATGTAGGAAATAAAGGCATTTAACTCTTAAATGGCATTCAGTATGTCCTTTCATCCCAGTATAACTAGGAGGTTCAGTGGGTACCTTTGAAAGCACATCAGCAGCCATTCTTGCTCTTAGGAGACTTGTGCATTTCACTGCTTTCTTTTTGAATAAAAAAACCTAAACTTGAATCCATTATTTATATGCAAAATAGCGAACTGAACACTGTGTTTTGTGTAACTTTTTCTGTAAAGAGAGATTTCTTTAAATTCAACAGCAGTGTGCAAGAGTATCCCCCATTCTGACATGGTCTAGTCTGTCCCCATTTCTGGAGCTCTGAAATGTCTTGTTCTGCTTCTGTCATTGCTCCTAGATTAGTCAACAGATGCCAAGTACTCTAATAAATGTAGTTTTCTGTTTGTGTTTTAGGCATCTTCTCTACAAAAACTTAGGAAGTGCTTCTGTAACTATTTCACACTACACAATTAGCAGAATCTGGTAGAAGTGGCTTTTGACCTGAACGTGAAGAATTTCAATCATGCTGTTAAATCTTTTCAGTTTTAAGCAATGTTTATGAAGATGACAGCTTTCTGGAACTGTCTGCACCGCAATTTTACACACACACACAAAAAAGTAAACTTGTTAGAGGCAAAATCACTCAAACCATTTATTTCACATAAAATGTGATGGAGAGAGGAAAATAAGCCTAGAGAAAGCCTGCCTTTAATAAAAAAAACCCCTCTTATCTCTGCAAATTTGCTGTTTATTAAACTCAGATTCTGAATGTATGCATAGACATAGATATCTGTGCCTGAATGTTTTTGTAGTTCCAAGTTCCCCATACTGGGGGAGTTATTCTTTTCCATTAGTTTGTTGCAAGTTTTCTTTGTCCCATCTTACTAAGCCCCTTGCCATCATTTACTTGGTGTCATTCACCAGGTATGAGCTTCCAAAATCTGTGATGACAATGTTGTCTAATATATTCTACATGTAATATTTTAAATGTTTGGGTTTTTTTAACCTTCTGAGCTTTTCTAAGGAGAAATTTTTTTTTTTTTCCAATTCAGCTTTAAAACAGAATAATCTTTCTATGAATAAATGCTTTTGTTTGAGATTGACTGTTGTGCAGATTTGTCTTGAAATTACTAAAAATCACATGTTGTAGAAATGGAAAAGTTTATTCATTAGTACAATTTTTCCATAATTTGCTATAGAGAAGGTTGCCCTTCTCAGTATTTTAGGCAAAGGTGGATTGAATTAATGAACTTTGACTGACAAATTTGGGGATTTTAGTTGATTTTCCTTAACGCATTTAGGTGTGTATCTATAGGGATGGAGATATGAAAGCCAAAGGAGAGAATTAAGAACAGTCTTCAACAGTATGGTTTTGTCCTTCGGCAGGGATTTTGTCCATAGCTAAAAGTACTACTCAGAACTTTATGTTAATGGATTAGATTGTCTGCTTTTGTGCAAGATGTAAATTTTAACATGCTTCTCGTTCAAAACAGAAACATTACTGTAAAAGAATCTGGAATGTCAAATGCAACTGAAAATTCCTGTGATTGGATTCTAAAAGGTAAGAGTTTTTAGAGACTTTTTGAATACATTACCAAGAGAAGAAATTAACAACAAAGATGTTCAGTGGCAAAACTTAAGCTTTCTACTTTCCACATAAAATGAGAACTTGTTTCAGTAATATCTAATATCCTTTTATTTAAACAGTGATTTGTTCCCTAGTGCATATAAAATGGATGTCTTTTGAAATGGTACAAACCTGAGCTTTACAGGAAATATTTCCTTCTCTCCAGTACTTGCCTGTTGATGGTACTGGGGGCTTGGCAGGGGATTGGTTGCTTTTTTGACATCTCTCTGCTACTTCAGGCAAGGAATTCTGTTAGTTGATGAGATAATAGTAAGACACTGAGTACTAAGACACTGAGTACTGTCATTCTGCTTTGAAGTTTGACTCTTAATCTAAACTTAGTTGTTCTCTTGTGTTCTTCAGCAGACAGAATTTTATAATAGTTTTTATTCCAGATTGTACTTTTATTTTTTTGCAAATGCTATGCCCATTCCTCTGTATTTGCTTTATTTGCCCTTTTTTTTTTTTTTTTTAAAGGCTGCTTATTCCTTTTAGAGAAGAATACTTCTGACAATGTTTTTTTGTTCCCATTTTAAGCATAACAGTCCAACTAGGTAGCAACTGAGTGTGGTTTATCTACAGCATGCATACAGACCTACTATGCAAGGCATGTCTGATGTGGAAGTTTACTTAAATTGGAGATACAGGATTTTGACTTTGAACAGAAGCCTATTACTGACATGCTGGAGAAGGCAGAGTGTTGAGACTTGTTTTGAAGGTTCTCAGTGTTTCCCTTTCTGATGTCAATTTGTAAACTTGCTGTTAATCTGGCACTCTGCCATTACGTATTGATTTTGCTGTGGGCTTGAAAAGACTCGGTGACTACTTCTTGTGCTGCTGTTTTTTCATATTAATGTGTTATGTTCATCTAGAAAGAGTGAGTGGTTTGGGCAGATATAGCCTCTGGGAGAAAAAAGAGTGAGTAGCAACTATCAGGAGAGAAGGGTTTAGGCTTTGGTGATCAGAAGGCAAAATAAAAGGTAGCAAGGGTTTAAGAGCTTGGACATTAAGAGACACAAGTTCCCTGAGGAGGAGTAGGGGGGAAACAGGCAGGTCTCTGGTGATGTACATAGCTAGAGGGGCTTGTGCCACGGCATCTGCAATACTGAGGTGATTGAAACCAAACATGGGAGCAAGTCCTGTATTGTTCAGTAACTTCTGCATCTTCTTAGACTGTTTGTTGTTTTACTTTATGCTCTGATGAAGTTTGAGGTTAAAAGTTTTTGGTTCCTTTTGTGGTGCTTAAAATAAAGAAGAAGGTTTAAGTAGGTTCTTTGTAGATCCAAGAAATTTAGGATTGTGTTATACTCTTAGATTAGTATGCAGATGGTGACTTGATGTATTTTAAAAAGACCTGTGCACAATAAAAGGTGCCCGGCTTTGGTAATTATTGGTAATTTATGACATATTGCTGCTTTGGTGTCTGCTGTTATGTAGTGAGGTCATGGCCGCTTGTCTCAGTGGCTTCAAAGTTGTAAGAAGGGCAACAAATGCTACAGTTCAGGTATTCCAGGTGACATCAATCCTCGTCATCTTTCAAGTGGAGGTCTTAATGCACATTGTCCTCAAGCAAACATGTCTAGTACTGATAATCAGAGACCATTGACTATAAGATAAAAGCCTTTCCAATAGTAATCTGATTCTTTCTGGCTGTGTCCGGACAACACAGTGCAGTTGTAGTTCATTCTTGTGATCCAATCCAATAGTAAATTTATTTTCTATGCAGATCTCTTCTGTTGTATATAAACAGCCTGCTTCAGAAAGCTGCAGTCAGATGTTCTGCTTGTTTCCTGTGGCATCTGCAAAAGGTGCTGAAATATCCTGACACTGAATTCTCATTGAGTTTAATGTATTACAGGAATTTGGAGTTTCTCAGAGCTATATATATTTAGTTCAGGGTTGCATTGTGTCATTACGATTAACTTATCCCCTTCTCCAGCAAGGACTGTGTCTTTATCTGCTTAGCAGATTACCAACATATCTTTTGCTGTGTTTTAATAACAAAGTTTAACTGGATTTATTTCTAAAATACTGAATTAAATATATAAAAAACCCTGTTGCAATATTCTGCAGGGTCTATTACAGAACCTACAGCTTTTTTAATGGAAAATTCAGTTTAATATTAATTTGAAATGGCTTGTGCTTTAATGTTGAAGTAATTCTACATATAAATTTCACACTTAGGAAGTACTAGGAGTTCTTAAATGTCATTAGTATTAAGGCTTTATAGTATTTAGGAAATAAAACTTTTGTTTTCTTGTAGCATAAGAAACAACATAAAGTGATGTGTTTATACACTTTCAGCTAAAGATATAAAAGCCCACAGCTCCCCTAGAGGAAGCAGTCATTTGGGAGGTGTTACTGAGGACTTTCTTGAAGATGGACAACTGAGAGAGCTAGATGAACTTTTTTTAAAGAGTTTTGATGTGGATGACAAGGTACTGAGAAATCATGCTTTCTGTCACTAAATAGTTTAAGGAATTATAGTCTGTGTAACTGGATAATTACTAATGGTTTATCAACAAAATTTTTAATTTCCTGTAATAAAAAGAAATAAGCGTTTCACAGATTACTGTGCTATTGTCAATGTAACTCTTACTTGACAGATTTATTTTTCTTTTTTCTTGTCACTAATAATTAATCTTTGAATTTGAAATGAAACAAGATAGTTAGATCAGTTGTTACAGGAATTCTGTATTACCAGCTGTATGAAAATTACTGTTCCAGTGAACACCTAAGAATACTACTGTCCGTATGTGACATTTTTGCATAACATACCTAGTTTTAAATGCTGGTATTAAATGAACAGTATCAGAAGGGTGGGGTGGTGTTGGGAAGATGCTCAGCCATCATGCATCTGAGGAGGATCATTCTGTGGCTGATTCCTTGGACAGAGGGGGCATTACATTAACATACTGACTTGCTGGCAGTTCAGAGGGATTGTTAAGCCATTTTCGTGCTTACTGATCTTTCTACTCTCTGTCTGCTCCTTCCTATAGATAATAAGTGACAGAATGGTAGGGCTTGGAAGGGACCTCTGGAGATCATCTAGCCCAACCTCCTGCCAAATCGGGTTCACCTAGAGCAGGTAGCACAGGAACACATCCAGGCAGGTTTAGAAGGTCTCCAGAGAAGGAGACTCCACAGCCTTTCTGGGCAGCCTGGCCCAGTGCTCTGTCACCCTCACAGTAAAGAAGTTTTTCCTGATACTTAGGTGGAACTTCCTATGTTCTTGGCTGTGCCCCTTGTCCTATCACTGGGCACCACTGAAAAGAGACTGGCCCCATCCTCTTGACACCCACCCTTTGGTTATTTATAAGCATTGATAAGATCCTCTGTCAGTATTCTCCATGCTAACAGGCCCAGGTCTCTCAGCCTTTCCTCATAAGCGAGATCCTTCAGTCCTCTAATATTTGTATCCCAGTGCACTGGACTCTCTCCAGTAGTTCCTTGTCTCTCTTGAATTGGGGAGTCCAGAATTGGACATAGTACTCCAGATGTGGCCTCACTAGGGCAGAGTAGAGGGGGAAGAGAACCTCCCTAGACACACTCTTCTTAATGCATCCCAGGATACCTTTGGATTTCTTGGCCACAAAAGCACGATGCTGGCTCATGGTTAACTTCTTCTCCGCCAGGATTCCCAGGTCCTTCTCTGTGGAACTTTCCAGCAATTCTGTCCCTGACCTGTACTGCTACAGGGGGTTATTCCTTCCCAGGTGCACAGCTAAGCAAAAGCCTTAGATTTCTGCTTAATACAGCTTCAGATTTTCACAAAACCTGATGGAACATCTTTCGTGAGTTTCTACGCATCTGTCAGGTCCAGCTAAAATTGATCAGTAGGCCTAAAAATTACTGATATTATTAGCGAGAGCAAAGATAAGTAATGACAATCAGATCACCTTTTGTCAAATTAGAAATCACTGTATTCGAGAGTATGTCAGTGTGTCCATTTAAAAACTTCCTTTGGTGTAAGAGTAACCTTCCAGTCTAAATTAGAGTTTTTGCACTCAGAACTGTACTATCACACCTTCCAATGATCTCTAACGGTTTTAAGCATGTAGTGTAAAACATAACAGACTTAGTAGTGCTTTGCTGTATCTGAAAGTACATTTTAAATATCTTCACAGTTCAGGATTGCAGATGGAGTACCTGATGTTAAACAAGAAAAAAAAGGTGAAGCTGGAAAAAGGTATAGCTACTGTGTCCTTCATGAACCTCTGATGTTGCCTGCTTACTATACAAATGAAATGTGATGTTTTTACCGAAACACCATCAGCATTTTAATTAATTTTTTCTATGTCATTGTTACTATGTGATGAAGAAAAGAAATATGAAATAAATGCAATTTCATTGTACAGAGTAAAAGACAAGCGTAGTAATAGCCTGACAGGACAATAGAGGTGTAAGAAAACATAGTTACTGTTCTTATTTAGCAAACACTAATTCTAGTGATACTGTTATTTTAGAAAAGAATTTAATTGTAGAGCTATACAGTTTACAGTTCCTGGCAAAATTGCTTATAGTTTCATGTTTAGATTGAAAAAGAGATCTGATGTTGTTATCCTCCGGGTAAGGTACCATGAAAATCCTGTTGTGTCAGATCTGAGGCTGACATCACAAGGAAAAGTAAATGAAAATTTACATGGTAACTTGACAATTCTGAGTAACTAGATTTGCAGATTATCCACCCACCCACCCCGCCTCCCCAAGACCAATGCAATACATAAATATAGAATACAGAAATACAATGCATAAAATAAATATAGAATTAAAAAAAATGTATTTATGAATTTGGGTTTATTAGATATAATTCCTTCTTCTCTGCCATAGCATTTTTATTTCTAACTGTATTAAAACCAGTCTGCAATTTAGGAAAGCTTTGAATTCTCCTAGTTGTGAGAAGTACTAAATAGCTAGAATGTGCCCCTCATATGGAATAGCAAGTTTATTTCTGTCTCCGAACAGCAAGCCGGCTGAAATGTCCTTTGTACTGAACCTAGATTCTTAATTGAGAGGGGAGGAAGATCTCATGAAAATGGACTTTTTTTTTTTTCCTGTGGCTTTATTTACAAAAAATGATCACTAACTGTTTTGCTAGCAATATTTGTAACTTCTTTTGGAAAACATCTCATTTTAGTAGTTCAGTTATCTGGCATGTACCTATTTAGGAATAGTTAAAGGCAGAATAGTTTTTAATTGGAGTTCCCTTTGAAATCACATAAATCTTCTACAGAGTAGAGTCTGTTATTAGGAAAGGAAACAGTTGACTCTTCAAAATGTAATTTCAAAAGCTTTGTGGATTACTTCTTTGGCATAGTACATAACAGACTACTGAAAATTAGATGTTTCTTCAGAGGTGACAGAAATCATCTCTGTCTTCTGTCAGAAATCACCTTTGCTTCTTTGTCAGCATAGTGAAAAAGAAGTGGTTCATGGGTTCCTTTCTACTTACTGATTGAATTTCATGTAATTACAGTTTAGGACAGAATAATTTCAGCTAAAATCATAATTGGATTGGACCAGGCATGAGGCTAATGAAAGTAAAGCTGCTGGGACTGCTATCTATTTAAATGTGCAGCAAGTTTTTAAAGTGTTATGTAAATTGTTGAAGAAATTCTCATCTTTCATACACTTAATTCCCCTTTTTAGATGTTAAGTATATGGGAGAATCACCTGTTTAATTTATTCAAGCAATTTTTTTTTTTTTTTTTTAATATCCAGCAGTGACTGTAAATGCAAAGCTCTTGTGAACTGTGAATTGCTATCAGGATTGCCATTGCATGCACCAGAAGTAAATGTCCTCAGTGAAGCTACAGTGATGAAACCCCAGAGAAATGGTATTGTATGCTGTATTGATGAACCCTCCAGAATGTATTTTTATATGTGTTTCATTTATCTATAAGATCTTAAGGAATTTCTTCAGTTCCTGAAGGCATTGGCTGGAATTTGAGTTTGCATACGTAGAAGCAAAAATGCAAGTTTTCGTGTGATAGGTTAGTGAAGTTTTTTGGGTTGGGCTTTTTAGCAGAATCCTATTTCTATTGCGGTCAGATAGCAATCATTCTCTCTTGGTATTTATGACTTTAATGGTACAGCAATGCCTGCATTCATAGTGTATTGACACATTGTGTTTGGGGCGTGTTTGACAAATAAGTTGGTTTTCTTTATTTGTGGTCAGACAGTGTGACTGCAGATTTTCCTGGTTATCTGTTGGCAAAACTTGGCTAAGGGATTTGCCCACCTTGACAAAGGTCAGAACTTCTTGTTTATGTCAGTTCAAATGTTTGTGAGGCATTCACTAGATTGGCTCAAGGAAATTATCTAGATTTAATAAATAGCACTTCATTTTGACCTGGTATATTTCACACCTGGGACAGGTGCCCGCTCAGTGTCTGCTGACAGAGAAATCATAATGAAGCTGCAGTCAGAATTCCCTTCTCTTTTTATTTGTGGAGAGAAAAAAACTCTGACATTTAGCTTTACATAAATGTATGGTTTTATTTGGCATACAAGACAGAAAGAAACTGTCATTGATTAGTTGTGGCTAGGTATTGCATTCTGTTTCTTTGCAACAGCTGTTTTGAGAATTATTATTTTTTTTAATTATTGGTTAAGATGGATGTTTATAAATACGGATTTCCTGAATTGAGATCAGTGTCCATGGTTCTTGCTTAGTTTCAAATTGTACTGCCAGTCTGAGCTTGTAGAACAATTTTATCATCATGTCATTTAACAGTATTTTCAGGAAGTACAAGAAATATAGATGCTATAAAAAGCAACTGTAAAATATGTCTCTTGACTATAGTAGTTTGAAATTGCTCATGTCTTTGGCCTTAAAAGTGTATACATCTTCTGAAGATTTCTAAATCTTCCTTAAAATAAGGAGAGAGTGTTGCCAAAGCAAGAGTTTCTGTGCTAGGGCGAAAGAGTCTCTCCCCCCAGCGAACTGTGCAGGTAGCATTAGCTATTTCACTTTTGTGTCTACTCCCCTACAAATTTGGTATCAATTGTCTGGGAGAGTGCAAACTGCCGAAAGGACCTAGTCAGAAACTACTCTGTGGGAATAGTAAGAATCTGGAGAAAACACTTTTTAGCTTAAGTTCCAAGTGGCATTTTTCTGCAGCTAGTGGTTGACCATTTTGTCAGTATTTTTCCTGTCACTATATTTACTTAATCTTGAATATACCAAATTGCCCACCATCACTGCACAAAATTATGCAAATGTGACAGTATGTAACTTTTAGATATTTAATTGTTCTATGTTGTATTTTTCCTTCCTATTCCTATCTGTTTAGAAAGACGTGCAGATGAAGAACTGTGTATCTAGTGCAAATCTCTAGTAGAACATGCATCACTGGATGCTCTTCAGCAGCTGTAGTTTTTCAGAAAGGGCTAAGCACCCTGCCTTTTGAATACCCATTTCTTTCAAGCAGCCAGATTGCTACAAGAGAAAACAAGGCATTCAAAAGCTATTATTTCTCTTTAGAAATGCAGTTGAAAATTTGACCTTTTATCTTCCATTAACATTCTTCATTTTTCAGAGAAAGAAATCTGTTACCAATACTAATTAAAGTTCTAAAAACAAGTTCCATGGTTAAGAAAATACTAACAACTTACATTGGGCTTAAGCTTGATACTGCAGTGCTTAAAACATAGAGTATGAAAGGTTTTATTTCAGTTCTGAAAAGGTAGTTGAAACTTATGGCTAGCGATGTGGGAATGCAAAGATTACTGATAAAATGGTTTGGGTTTTTTCCTTTTGAAATTTAAACTTCTGCATTTTTTTTTTTCTTCCACTGCAGCATTTCATTCAATTTCTTTTCTTAGCTCCTTAGTTAGATTAGAAACTCTGAATAAAGTAGTGAAGTTATTAATCTATATGTGCTTACTCTTGAAGTTTGTGTAAAGTCTTGATTTTTATGATATAAATTACAGTTTTCTTAACTATTACTGACTTCAGATTGTATTCATCAAATTTTCACTGATCGCTGTGACTTGAAAGAGCTATAGAGGAACATAAAATTAATGGGAATGGTTTCAGTATGATTTGGTTTATTTCATGATCCATTTATTGCCTTCTTCCTAATTTTTAGATGACAGATATTCAGGAAAATGTCCTTTACTGCCATTGCAAAATTGTGGAGATTTTAAGCCATGGAAGATGGAAAAAAATGTGATTGTGAGTTACTAAATCCTTAATGATTTCTGATCCGTTAGTGCTGATTTTGGTTTGGATATTCAGATGATTCTCCATATGGCTAGTCAGAAATTATGAATCTATGTACATTGATGTTTCTTCTACTCTGTAGATGTTACCACTGAGTAAATGCAATTTGTGAGAACAAAATCAATGATGAGGGGACAGCTGTTCACACTGGAGCTTTGTTGATTTCTATTTTCAGCTTGCCCAAAATCAAGTAATGCTTTTTGCTTTATTGTTTTTGTAGAACTGCAAAGCAGACAAAGTTTCACACGTTTAATACAGACTGCATTATCCATTATGCTGAGCACTGAAAAAGGGTAAAGGAAATTGATGCCCCAGGATTCTCAGACTGTTATCCAGAGACATGCAGGAGTTTGTCACCTTTCTTCCTTCTCTCTACTCATTGTCTGTGTTCTTTAGTAGACCTTTCATTCTCTCTGTGGTTTTCAAGAGATATTTTTGTTGTGTTGGACATTAACATGATAGGACAAGGAATTGATCTTGGCCTGCTTCGAAATGCTGCAAATACATTATAGACGTGTGGATTGTTTCAAAGGCTTAATTGTAGATTGCATACCTTTTTTTGCTTTTGTTTATAAATTGTACATATTTTGAAATTCTTAAAAAAACCCAAACGTGTTTGCTTTCCAAAAATATTATATGTTGGGGTTTTTCTGCCTTTTTTTTTTTTTTTTTTTAGGATTCTCATTCAGTCCAGCAAATCCTTGAGATGATTGAATTGCCCCGTAAATATTGCAGATTTTACTTCATGACTTTACGTGGGTGTGAAAGAGCAAAATGTTGGTTTTGGCATGTTCCTGAGCAAGGGCATGAGAAGGTAAGGAGATTTATTGAAGAAAGGTACAGGTGGTAACTTCTTTAAATGCAAAATGACATATTTTTCATTTATATATGGAATGGGAATAAGCTTCAACAACTGATAGATTAAAAGAAAATGTTTAGAAATTCTCACTCTCAAGGTCTTTTAAAGTTTGGTTTTTTTTTTTAAAATGGTAGAAGTTTGAACTAGCGGGCTTTTTTTAAGAACAGGCCTCACTCAGCTAAAGAGCAAGAATTAGGCTGTATGAATATAGAGTAGCAGACGGGGGAGATTGTTGCATTTTTATCCCAGGCATCAGAGACCTGTAAGCAAACCCAGAGGTTGTATGTGTTCTTAAAGTCAAAAGTTACCTATGGTATGTTATTTTCTGCAAGTTTTGTGCAACAGAGGCATTTGTTTAAAGATGTGTAATTGGAGCAACAAACCTCATAATACTTGCAAGTAAAAATACTTCCCCAGTGGTGAATAAAGAAGGTTTTCAAACTATTTAACAAAGAATTGTGCAAGGCAAGTTAATTGTGCTGTTATGTAATAAGATTTTGAAATTGGTTGTACAAAACCAAGACTTCAGCGGTTCTGTAACTCACTTGGAAGTGAACAAAAATCTTAACCAAAGACAAATACCAAGACTTGTCCTCATCAGGTCTTACAAGATTTGTGTTTTTTTTAAAAGATGCCATTCATTTCAAGCCAAAGTAAACTATTAAGACTGTGTTTTCACAAAGTATTTAAAAGGTAGGGGGTGAGGCATGGGTCTTTACAATGGGTATCAGTAACTGATGATATGGAGTGGGTAAAGAAGATGAAGCCAGACTCTTCCCAGTGGTGGCCAGTGAAAGGACAAGAAATAATGGGAGTAAACTGAAATTATAGGAAACTTCAGTTTGGCCTGAATGACAGCATAGATAATAATTGCATAGTTACCTATGTAGTTTGAATACATGTCTTTATCCAAACTATATTTCTCTGATTTTATTTTAGCTTTGCGCACCTACTTACTAACTTTTTTGGACTCCTATTCACTAAAGAAATGTTTACTTTTTGTGACTTACTCTATTTTTCCTTGAGTCTGTGAACCTCTAGCTGGAAAGAAACAGGATATAAAAAAAGGAAGTTTTCTCTCTTCATTAATGTGGTCTTGCAACTTCAGGGCCTTGGGTGTATGCTTCTGTTTTAAGAATTGTTTTTTAATCTGACTTTCTAAAGAAATGAGACTTAAAGCTGCACTATCTTATTATTGCTGTCTCTAACTGCCTTTTGAATTATCTTTGTACCTGTTGTTCATTTTCTTCCACATTTAATAGGGAGTGTGCCTCAAAGATGCCACAGGGTTCATAAACAGAATCTCTTGTAAAAAGGATCCTGGTTTTGGTGTCACTGAGGGAAGAGATGTAACATAGGGAATTCTCCCTTATTAAACATAAGAATGCACACTGTCTGGGAGATGCTGAAGAATTTAATAAATTCTGGTGCTTGTTCTTCTGATTTAAGCACATCTGTGTTACTGGAGTAGAACTGTGTTTTACTGGACAGTAGGATACTTGTGTAAAATACACAGCACTCTATTACGCTTTCATTAAATTATCCTATTAAATGAGTTGTGGAATCAACTGATAGGTGACAGAATAGTGTGATCGATACCACCTTTTGAAAATGGGAATTGTCTCTTACATGCACCTTCACTGAAAATTGATTCTGGTTAACTCAAGACTTAGAGGTTCTCACGTTTTTATGTGGTCTTTAGGTTCAATTACAACTTAAAAAAAAAAAAATTAAACTCCTAAATTAACTGAAGCCTCCTAGAAGCTGTAAATGAATAACACTTTCAGTTTCTTTTATGAAAGTAATGTAACATGTGTCATGATTAAATACTGCTACAAGTGGATTTTCCAAGCAATTTCACTAATACTTGGAACAGTCAGTGCTCCAGATGCAGTCTTAGCTTATTTAGGAGTCAGTCCAAATGAGTAAAACAGATTCCAAAAGAAAGCAAGCTAATTTACGTACTGTAAGCATGTGTAAAGTTTGTTTTGGAAATGCCCTCAACCACCTGGGATTGTAAATTTGGGTTAAATGAGTTAACCCGTTCCCAAGTTACACTGCATATATATTCATAATTAAAGAGACTACATGCTTTTCTGAAAGGTACATCTTAAACTATAATTCAACAACATTATGACACTGTTTCAAAATAAAAACAATAAGCTTTATTTATATTCACATATTTATATGTATAAATTTCACATTATTTGACTTGATGATCTGAACAGCTTAATGGTTTAAAAAAACCAAGAAATATACCTTGGCCACAAGCCAATATCTTCTGTTTTGATGGTGATTCATCTGCTGTATAACAAAATCCATGAATGGATCCTCTCTAATTTTGAAGTTGCATGTAAAGATAAACCTGATTCAATTCTATAATAACATGAGTAATTTAAGGCAGTTTCTATTTTTTTTGCAATTATGTAATAAAAATAGTATTAAATATGACCCATTTACGTTGTTGCACAGAAAGACTGTAAATGTTCCAGAAGTGACAAAGGGTATTTCAAATGGTGGGTGTTTTTTTTTTCCTAGCTGGGAATTCTAAGATTTAATCTCAGTAGTCTGTTTCTTCAGCTGAAGACATGCAGCAAAATGCATATTTTACACAGGGTGACAGCTTGAGATGTTAAGAATGTTCCAATACCAAATAATATGAAAATATCAAGATGTGGATTTTTTTTTTTTTAATCAAGTGGATCTGGGATGAAATGGTTCATTAATTTGCATTCATTCTGATTGATTTTTTTTTTTTTTTCCTTCTTCTGTGCTATTATGGGTGATTCTTTGTGATGATCAGTGTTACCAACTTCATTTCTAGATGATTTTGACTTCTTAGCTGGCACCTTAATGCTATTTTTGTTTATTTGTGTTTTCACTTTCACATTTCTGTTTCCATTTCTTTGTTTGTTTACAGTCTGCCATATTTATGCTGATTCCAAAGTAACTGTATTTTCAAATTCTTTTCTGTTTGCTATGAGTGTACACATGCAGTTGTGTTGCAGCTTCTTTCCCAAACATTACATCAACATTATTTTTCTACTTGATCTGCTGTCCTTTTGACAGTGCCTTTGCCTACAGACCCAATTACCTTCTTATACCATTTGTCAGTATGTATGGGTTGAATAGAAGAAACATAAATATCCATATAGAACTCGTGTTTGTTGGTAATTCTTTTGTTTGGCATAAACTGAGGTAACATTTTACTATGGATTTTTTTCCTCTTTTTCTAGGTTTGTATGGCAATCCTTAGGACATATATTAGTATCAAAGAATCAGGCCTTCTAAAACGTGCAGGTATGATATATGAGTAGTTTTTAACGTATCTTTGATACTTAGCTTATTTTAAAGTAAATTAAATTTCAGGAGAGAAATAGGTGCCACTTCAACAGTGAATAAAAAGTTCTGATTTTGAACGCATGCATCCAATCCATGGGTTTTCATGTTCCAGCTTCCCAGTGAGGCTAGGTATTTACATACACAGTTATCTCAGGAGGTTGTTATAACTCTTACTTCTGTGGAAAATTAACTTGGCTTGAGTGGAACTGTACTTGAGAGTAGAATTGAGTATTGGGGGTAGGGAGGAGCTTTAACACAGCCAAAATTTTATGGCACTTTAGAACACCCTGTCCAAATGTCACAAATCCAAAAACTTTAGAGTAAAGCTCTTAAAATGAAGTGCTGTTACAGCACCAAAACAGCTTTAGTTTAGTCCTTTCACATCACCATCTATGCAATTATTAACACATTTTAGGTACTGTAGTTGATTCAGATCCATCTGAGCTTTTGAGTTCAGGCAGAAAGGGCTAAATTTTACTCTGGACAGTCATTCCTTTTCTACCTGTTCTGTTAAGTTTTTGAAATCTTATTAGATCATAGGACAATGTGAACATAGATCAGATTGCATCCTGTGTAGTAATGTTCCCATGCTAAAATACTGAGCATTGTAATGCAGATAACACTGGGTACCAACAGGCTACAGTACTTACTACCTTGCTAACTTGATGCACTTACCAAATCTAACCTGGTTTTGTGCATTTTTCTTGTGCTGCGCCAAATCAGATAAGCTTTCTTGAAACCCACAGAGTTTATGGTATTCAGCTCAATGACATTAGGTATTTCAGAATAGTCAGGCTGGCTCTAGTAATGTTAACACTGTATTCAGACTGGTTCCTTTCAACCATTTTTCTCCCTATCTCTGTCCCATGATATCCTGGATAATTAAGGATTGTTACACTGCATTTGAAATTTAAGGAAATAAACTTGCTGAGATTAGTTAGTATCAGTTATCCCAAAGTGAAATTAATTTAATTGCTTTTTCAGTCCAAATATTTGTGAAATATTACAGAGAAGTTACTCCTGGTGTGGATTTTGCTTTGCAAGTGCTGAATGATCTTCTTATTTCTTTGCTCAAGAACTGTTTGTTGCAGGAAGTATTCCAGATATTGAATGTAACTGTACAAATCAATACACTGGTAGGTGACCTTGTAATATTTTTTTTAATCTTCAATGTGTAGTTTCTTAGGTTTTTTTTAGTACTATGCCATTTGTAGTAATGTTTGGTTTTCCTGTGGGACTCAAATCTTGTGGGGAAAAAAGAGCAATTCAGAAGTTCCTATTATAAAAACCTTTAAGCTTCCTAATGGAACAGAGTTGCAAAACTGATTGTGCTTCTTTGTCTAAATTAGCCAGCTGTAGATGTTCTTCTGAAAGTTTTTGAGCATGTGGCTTCTTTGAATGTAAGAGACGCTCTGCCTACGTTAATCAGTACCTTTTGTAAGGTATGAGTTTGATTGTACTACTGCTACTTGTTGAAATTTCTAAAATACCTTGCCTGTTTTAAAACTCAAACATATCACATTAGTATTTTTTAGTACTATTTTAAAATATTTATATTGTGACTAGCTGAATTTGTGGTATGGGTTTATATTTATCCCTGAACTGACATTCAATATGACGTGTTTTTCCCCCTGCTGTTTGCCACTTCCCTCTGGAAATATGGAAGTGGTGACCATTTTTTGTATGCTTACTTTTCTTCCCCTATTTGATATTACAGCTCATCGATGCTGGTATGTTACTTGAGTTTGAACATTTTGACTGTATTATTAAGTTCCTTCACCAATTGCAAGTTTCCAGTCAGGAATTAAATATTGTTTTGAACATAAAATCCAGGTATGTCTTTAAGGAACTATTTTAGAATTTTATTTGTCTAGTTCCTTTTTCATTTTTTTGTTTGTTTTGTTTGGGTTTTTTTTGTAAAAACTTTGAAAGGTTATTAGAAAAATGCTCATTTATTAATGCTAATTGATGTCTCCCTAGCACTTGCACAGGATTGTGATTTTTTTTTTTTTAATTATTATTTTTTTTTATTGTTATTCCCCCCCCATCATCTGTATCATGCATCGACACACAAGTTGAGAAACTATATTTGCAATTCATAAACTAACTTTTGATTCTTAGAGGAAACCACATAGGTAGTATCTACTGTGTGAAAGCAAGCTGTCACTGTTTCAAGTGAAAGCGCTATAGAAATTGTTTCCTGCTTTTATACTCTTCCCATAGAGTTCATTTCAGCTACATATCTTTTTTTTTACTGCACGTTGGAGATCATTTTTATCAGTTTTCAGATCAGGAATCTGATCCACGAAGGAATGACCCCTTCCAGGTTGCATCAGTATGTGTTTTCAGCACAGACTGAGCAACAGTCTGTATCTGTGAAGACTGAGCAGCTGTCAGACTTCAACTACATGTGTCAGCTCCTTCATGTGTAGGTTATGTATCTCCACACAGTAGCATTGCACTGGCTAGATAGAGCCATTGTTTCCTCGGGGGCGTAAGTGTAAAGTATTATGCTCTGAGGTATTTGAAGCTGAATAGCACTTTCTTTCATGTAATTAGGTTTTTTGCTTTTTGTTGGTTTGGGGTTTTGTTTTGTTGGTTGGTTTTTTGGTTTTGTTTTTTTTTTATTTATGTCAGAATAAATATGATACAGTTCTGCATTTACTTACTGGATTGAAAGTCTTATTCATACTTTTCTAGTTACATTTCTACTGAGACAAGGGAATATTTTTTGTGAAAATAGCTCCACTCAATTATTTGCTTGATACACATATTGACATCCTTTGGCATGATTATAAATGTCCATTTTCAGTGTCCAGTTTGCATAGTGTGCAGTAAATAGAATTTAAAATTCAAATCAATTTTTAGTTCATATATGATAATTTGTGGATCACCTTCTGCTAGAGCTTATTTTACTTAAATAGGATGTGTTAAAATAAAGGCTTTTTTTTTTTTTACTTATGGAAGATTTCAGGAAAGACATTTTGGAAAGAACTGGCTTTTTGACTTCAATTTGGCAGTGTCTGAAATCCAGGTAAAGTATGTATATTCTTCAAGCCTCTTGTAGGTTTAAAAGAATTAATGGTTTAAGTATTCCAATAAATATCATTTAAAATGAGTGGGCTTTATTGTTAAGTATATTGAGATTATGATAAAATATTTTTATGCTAAGACATGTTTGGGAAAGATAACATGCAGAGAAAAGTTGTCTTTGGCTTTTCTGTGATGCCAATATTTTAATGTACATACTTGTAGTTTTTATCTTGGTTTTGCATCTAATTCAAAGATTTTATAGTTTTAAGCAATTATTTCCTATGCTTTACATTTGTTGTGCTTGTAATTGGTAGTAGTACATAATTTGTCACCCAGAATATTATTTGATATATTATTTAGCAGATATAATTCATCTCTAGTACATAAACAGTTATAAAAGCATGCAAATGACAACAATAACAAGTATTTTAAAGAATAAAAAAAATAAAATTTCGTTAATTGGACACTTGCATCTTTCATATTCAAGGGAAAATTACTTATCATAGAATCATTTTGGTTGGAAAAGACCTTTAAGATAGAGTCCAGCCATTAATTGTAGCACTGTCAATCTCACAACTAAACCATGTCTCTAAGCACCTCATCTGTATGTCTTCTAAATACCTCCAGGGATGGTGACTCTACCACCTCCCTGAGCAGCCTGTTCCACGGCTTAGCAACCCTTTCAGTGAAGACATTTTTCCTAATGTCCAACCTAAATCTCCCCTGACTCAACTTGAGGCTGTTTTCTCTTGTCTTATCACTTCTTCCTTGGGAGAAGAGCCCGACCCCCCACCTCACTACAACCTTCTTTCAGGTAGTTCTACAGAGTGAAAAGGTCTCCCCTCAGCCTCCTTTTCTCCAGACTAAACACCCCCAGTTCCTTCAGCTGCTACTCATAAGACTTGTTCTCTAGACTCTTTACCAGCTTTGTTGTCCTCCTTTGGACACACTCAAGCACCTCAATGTCCTTCTTGTGGTGAGGGGGCCAAAACTGAACGCAGTATGCAAGGTGCGGCCTCACCAGTGGTGAGTACAGTCGAACAATCACTTCCCTAATCCTGCTGCCCACACTATTGCTGATACAGGCCAGGATGCTGTTGACCTTCTTGGCCACCTGGGCACACTGCTGGCTCATACTCAGCCAGCTTTCAACCAACACCCCCAGGTCTTTTTCTGCCAGGCAGCTCTCCAGCCACTCTTCCCCAAGCCCGTAGTGTTGCAGGGCGTTGCAGTGCTGTGTTGTTGCAAATGCAGGAGGACCTGGCACATGGCCTTGCTGAATCTTATGCATTTGGCATTGGTCTGTTATGCACAATGATAATACAGTGTACATATTACCACACTACTGCACAGATCCTGAGACCAAAATATAAGAAGGGAAGAACTAGGACTGATGCTTTTTATTCCTTTAACAGCAAAGCCATCAAGTGATCTGGCAAGCAAAAGACTTAATTCATACAGAAAATAACCATCAATTTGGCATGCATCGTTAGAAAAAAAAAAAAAAAACCAACAAAAAACCAGATGAATTCCAGTTCTTAAATAGGATGAATAAGTTATGAGTTTCTCCAGCTGGGGTCATGAGATAAATGGAAAAAGGATTTTAATTTCTTGAGGGATTTTTAATTTCTTTCATGGAGCAATCCATGCAAGCTAGGCAACATATAACTGTGCCATATTGAACGTGGAGGTTCTTGGCAGTAGCATTTCATCTGCATCTTTTTTTCTGCTGTAAGTCTATCCCAGGTGTGTCTCTTGAATTTCAATATATTTTCTGTTTGGTATTCTGGAAGCCGATGCATTTATATTTATCCCTTGCCTTCTTTGCAGCATTGCAAGGAAAAAAGTGATTGGACCAAGCTGGGAGCTTTGTATGTTAATGCAAGAAATGGATGTGAACATTCTGATGATCTTCAGAAATTGTCTTTATGTATTGCTGAAATACTGACCAGACATTCTGAGACAGACAGACCAGGAGTTCCTTTTTGTGATTTTGCTGATGCAGGTAAAATTAAGATGCAAGAAATGCTTTTCATTCATCCCTACTCTTTGGAGAGTTTTTAAAAGAGGTAAAAAACAAATTCATATACTGTTTTCTGAATATTGATTATTATATGTTATAATATTCAGAATTTCTTGAGGTGTAAATGCAGTCAGCTAAAATGCTCAATAGAGGCAATTTTCTAGTAGAACTAAAATCCACAGTGCTTACACTTAAAGAAATTTTGCAAGGAGAAGATATGTGACATGAGCATCTTCTTACCACAGACTTTCATATTATAAAACCACTATCACAGCTTCCAGTTGTGGGACAGACAAAATATTTTGGTGGTGCTTGGAACTTAGTACGTATTACCTAGAGCAGTGGTCTCCATACTGATAGGTACCTCTATCAGTGAAAAATTTTTGAGCATTACAGCCCCTATTTATTTATTTATTCATAAATTGTATACATGTACAAGGACACTGTTACATTAAGTATGTTATATAAATAAGAATAAAGATTAAAAAGATGAGATTAAAATATTTTTTAAAGCTTTATTTATTTAATCTTTGTTTATTTTTTAATGGTACAAAAAAATATTTTCTTCCCACACCTGAATGGATTGTTATGCTTACACACCTCTTCAGAGACCCCTGCTCTAGAATGCCAGCAGTGCTTCCAAAATGATTGTATAGTATGGGTGGAAAAACTTGTATTTACTCAATTCTGTAATTAGGAAGTTGCTACTCTTAATGGTAAATGTTTTCAGAAAGTATATTTAATATTTTTTAAATGGCTGGGTTTTTTGAGTTTATTTAAAATTACATTTACATGCATTTTTTAAATTTTTTTTTTTTCAGTAATACAAAGTTCACAACATAATGAAGCAGACAGAATTTTCATTGGAAGGATTGGCATCAGTGTAATGTACTCTTATCACAAAGTACTGCAGTGGATAAAGGTATAGTGGACTACGGGAACCTGCCTAGAAGAAAAAGTCAATTCTACCTGTTAAACTGTGTTTCTCTAGTTGAAAGGCTGGATGTGTGACCTACTTTCCCATTATCTTAATATTTCTTAATTGTCCAGCTGGATCATATTGTGCCTTTCTGAGCAGTAGTCTTCTGTGGAACCCATCATAAGTTTGTCTTGCAATCTAGAAACTTGATGGTTCAGGTTCAGCTTTTGACTTTTCTGAGCTAAGGATGAATCTGGATTAGGAGACAGGTGTTCCTGACATTCTGGGGCAAGGTGCTGATGGGGTGATTTCCCAGAAATGTCACTTTCTTCCATCTGGCAATATTGCTGTGTTCTGAGACCTCTCAACTCAAGCAATATTTGCAGAAGTTTGAGTTGGCCCTTTCCTGCACTAATGCTTCTGAACCTGACCTCATACAGAATGAATAAGGCCAGGAAGATGGAAGAAAAGCATGGGAAGGCTGCTGCTGCACTTGGTGAACTGGTCATTCCCCAGAACTTCTTCCCAGAAAAAGTGCTTTACTAGGGTTCCAAGTTGTGTGAATCTTGCAGACTCACCAAAATAATAATACTAAAAAAAAATAAATTACCCTTTACAATCTTTTCTTTGCTGTCAAATATTACAAAGGACTAGGAGACTAGACCTTTCACTCATGTTTTACACTCTTTAGGCCTTGTGCAATATTGACTACAAGTTCACCGCAGCAAGATCCATTTCAATGTTAATTTTTTTTTTACTTCCTGGAAGGAAGCACTGTACACCAAGCTGGATCTCCTGTACAGTGAAACATGACCCATGACAACATAGGAAATAATATAAATCACTAATGGTTTTGGAGTATATTTTGGTCAGTGATCATATTCTGAACTTACTTTTATGTCAATGAGCCTGATCCTTACAACTAATAATGATGCTGTACTAGGATGTTCCTCAACCCATACAAGGAGATTTCCAGCATGTATTTTTTACTAATAAAGCAAACTCTCCTTGTCTCCTTTTGTTTCTTGGGGTTGATTTTTTTTTTTTGGTGTTGTTGTGAATTATCATAGAAGAACCCTTTCTAGCTTCCATCAAAGGATTAAAATCTTTTGTACTATTGTCTCTAGGATATGACCTTCAGGAATTCTGTTATGTAAAACCTGTACACTGCTTAGTCTGTTTCCAGAGTCAACTCAAGTCGCAGGAGACAGGTGTGCTTAGTCTAGAGGCAGTATACCCCTTTTGATGAATCATTATTTTTCAGTATCAGCTGATTGAGTTGTATTGTCTTTAGCAGGTCCCTATCAAGCTGCAGCACAGTGGGGTACTGTTCAGGAGTGAAGGGAAGGAGAGAGAGTCCTTGCATTAGCACTTTTGCAGTGCTGCACTAGAACTTTTACATTAAATCACTTCTGTTCCACAAAACTCACCAGTTAGAACAGTTAAGATATTTCTGGCCATAGAAGAGGTAATCTTAATTTTTGGCATCGAGGAGTGGTTAGTGCTCACATGCCCATCAAAGTGCTTAATTTGGCTTGGGTTTTGTCTGTCTTCTTTAGCAGAGACAGTTTGTAGGGAAATGCCTTCATACATTTTAGCTGTTTTCCAGATCCATCATAAGGGAGATCCTGGTATTTGGGTTACAGGACCTCTGATATTCCAAGGAGATTCATCTTCATGTCCTAATTTCATAGATGCAAGGTGTCAGAAGCATGTGTAGTGTTTCTCTTGTATAACATGAGCTACTAAGTAGATGGTTCTCATAATACTATGACTTTTCTCCTGTCAAAGAGATCATCACTTTGAGAATGTTGTTTTAGGTATCAAACCTACCTCTCAACAGACTGCTCACCAAGATCCTCAAATAGCCTTGTAGACAACCTGGCTTGACCATGTGGGAGTGTGAATGAGGCTGTGCTCTGAATGATATTTATCAGAACTGTCATTCCTACCTCTCTCCAATAAGCT
Organism: Chloroceryle amazona; assembly: GCA_027560015.1. NCBI lineage: Eukaryota > Metazoa > Chordata > Aves > Coraciiformes > Cerylidae > Chloroceryle > Chloroceryle amazona. Next base: position 12,488 of record JANHFX010010339.1, on the reverse strand, counting down.
TCATCATTCTGTTATATGTATCTGATAAATCCCTAATCCCGTGGCTATGGACTAATCTGCTTGATCCCCAAGTCTTTTTCTTCCAGAAAGTGGCCAAGACCATAAAGTAGCGAGGGATTTGTTCTTCCTCCTGTGCCCAAAGTAATTTTGGCTTTAGGACATACCCTATGCCATTTTATTAATATATTAGACTGCCTAAAGCTCTAGATGTGCTCTTCAGATCACTTTCCCTTCACAAACATCAAATCTCTTTACCACACAGCTTTGATGCTTTGTGTCTCTCAAGGGTAATATATGTTTGCTGCTTGGTCCTGAAGAGAATATTCTTTGTAAGTGCTAAGCAGAAGTCATAAAACAGATGTACTTTGAAAAAAAACATGCTGATTTGAAAAATGTGAATAGGTCCTCCACAGAGAGAGCTCTTCAAGCAATGCTAGGCCACTTTCTGGGCATTTGCTTGTAGAGAATCCTGCAACATTAAATGTTCCTTTGGCAACTACTTCATCCACTTCCTATTCTAGCTATTTCCTATCTTGAAGGACTTTGCTATGTTTTATTTTTACCCAACCTTTTATTACTTCAGAGTACTGGTCAGAGGTTCTTGTCCAGTTAAGGATCTAGTTCCAGAACTGCAGTTTTATTGTGTCCCACCTTTATAGATCTCTTGTAACTTACAGCTGCATGCTTTCCATCTTTATAGAAAGACCCACTTCTTAGTGGCCCTTCCTTTGGCTAGAAGGACAGAACAGATGCAGATCCTCTTTAATTTTTTGTTCTGTGTCTGGTTTGCACTTAAATTTCAAGTTTTTATTTTGCTGTTAAAAGTTTCATCTGAGTCTTTCTATTGTATTTTTCCATTCAGCTACAAACATCTGCAGTTGAATGGGTTCCTTACACCTGAAATGTTAACTGCAGTGATGTAGTTAGTATTAGTTTATAGGTTATGCTGAGATGAACCATTGCAGATACTTGTAGGCCTTCAGAAGTCTCCAATTTTGCACATAGGCCAGTTCACAGTATGTATGTGTACATCCTTAAAGCATTTTCCAAAAATGACCTTCTTAATAAGGAAGCTTCATTTTCTGTCTACTTCTCAGTTCTCCTAAACTTCCCTTTCCCTCTACCTCCACAGCCCTTGTTCTGCCACCACAATGTGTGCACACATGACCACGATTTTTAATAAGTAAACTCCTCATTGATGCACCTACTAAGCAGTTTCTCTGATTTGGAGTTTCATTTTTGCTGCTTGAGCAGCAAGGTGCAGCCAGACAGGACAAGTGCTGAATCCTGTTTGTCCTTGCCTTGCTAGCATCATTAATTTAATATCCCACCTTGACTTGATAATCATCTTTTCTTAGATTGGTCAGACCTTAATTACCTTTGAAACCACTCCCGTTTTACTTCTTTTATTGCAAAGGCCAACCAAACATTTAAGAGGAAGCTTCTGTACAAAACCAGTCTACATATCAACCTGGAATATAATGCTAAAGTTGTTGGTTGTTACACTGGTGGCCAGACCCAACTTTTTCCACCTTATTGTCCTGCTGAGTACAACTATCAGTGTTTTACTGGGCTTATGCCAGAGTAATTACTTCAGTTTTGAAGTATGTTTGAAATCTTGAAACAATTTTTTTACAATCATGTCTCTGCTGCCAAATGAAATATTTGTATGATCTTTCTAGAATATTTTATGCTGTGTAGTGCTGAATGGAATCAAAATAGTAAAGTTATTAATGTACTAAAGCAAAAATAAATTAATTACAAAGTATATTAAAATACTGTATATAGGAACCTTATATAATAGAAATAATGTTATGGCGAATAGTGTGCTGGGAACTGCTCAGCAATGGATTGGAGGAGGTTTTTTGTCCACAGAGTGGAAAAAAAAATAAACTTGGAAATTCTACTATACTTTTTTTTTTCTCCCCCAGCTCAGTTTGGATAACTCAACTGATGCCAATAAATCTACCACCAAATTAAATCTGCTATATTTTGTGTAAACATACTCTATGTTCACTGATGCCTTTACTTCCCAATTTCCCTTCTCCCTCTTATGCTAGGGAAGGAAGGTTTTGGATAAATTGCATGAGCTACAGATACAATTTACAGTCCTGAAAGGACTTACAGGTGTAGAGAGGTTAGCATCAAGATGTCAGATTGTTAATAAAGCTGCAGAAATTTTTCTTAAAACTGGAAGTTTGGATGGAGCAACGTGGGTATTGAGAGGTAAGCTTTTCATGTCAGAAAAATGAGTTTTGGCTTCAAATTTGAATAGTCCCCTTCTATGACAGATGTCAGATAAAAGTTACAAGCTGGTTTATGTTATTAAATAAATTAATACTGGGAAAACAAAAATAAAATCTGATCCAGCTCACTAATTAGTATTCTTCTTGATACTTGTAAGAAATACTCTTCTGAAAAAAAAATTTGGTATTGCTAAGAGTTTTCATATTAGTCTGCCATCAACACGATTCTCCTCACAACCTACCATAATAAGGGAATGGTGCAGCTTGGACAGTCACCTTGCCCCATGTGGATTTCCTTTTAGCCAGGAGATACTTGGTGTCAAAAGATTTTGAGGCTTGGAACAATGCAATGTTTCTTTACCCCTCACAGTATTCACGCTTAGCTTTAGAGTAGTACTGTATTTCTGCAATTAAATAATAATGCATAATTACTGGCTTTTTGGAATTCTGCTCTGAAAAGAGAAGAAACTCTGAAGTATAAACAAGAAAAAAAACTATTCTCTAAAGTAATATTAAAGATCTAAAACCTTGTATTCAGTTGTGTATATGTACATAGATATACACATATTTATATACACTCATTTTATATATGCCACCGACAGGCCATTTTAGTACTGTGTTATTTAATAGAAGGGGTTATTTACAATATAAAGGTTCTATCTGAGAAGTATTGGTCATAAGGATGAACTATTAATAACTAGATCTTCATTTTCTGTGAAATTCTGAAATTTGTTTTCTGCTACAGTTTACAGTATATTCTTAATGGCCAAAAGTCTCAGTGACCATGAGTTTCCATTCATGGAAATAATACTTCACTGTTGTTTGCCACAGAGTCAGAGTGGACTGCAAACACACCGTTGTGGCCCTGTGATAAAATGGACATCCTCAATCGACATAATCTGCTATGCACACTAATGCACAAATACTTGAGGAAGAATTTATACAGGCAGGCATTTGAAGTTCTGCAGAATTTACCAGTTTTTCAAAATCATTCTGGTAAGTAAAGAAAAAGACAAGCCCATTGTCTGTTTGTTTTCCAAAGGGTGTAGCGTCAACTAAAATGTGTATTGTACTTTGCATCTCTTGCTTCACACTCTCACACACACACACACATATGCATGTACATGCTCATACATAGAGTTTAGACACATGTCCTCCTCTTTTTCCAGTTGGCTCAGTTACACAGGGCAACGGGAAGGACCCACTAAATTTTTAAGGATGATACACAGTCTATACTATAAGATAAAATAGGGATATAATTGGGGTGATTAATTGTAACTTCAGATATATGCATTATTTTTTTTTCTCTGAGCTAGCTAACGTTGGCTGCTTCTTCTACATACCAGGAACTGAGTGCTCTTTTGGACTCAATTTATCTGACAAATATTGGATGTGTGCTTCAAGATGAGATATGTAGTTACTTAGGCTCCGATGAGGAAACCTCATCTGATTCCTGTGTGTAGAAATTCCTATTGTCAGTGTATGCTTTTAGGTTATGTTAGGAGAGTTTAGTTGGAAGACCACTTGCTTAGAGAATTCTAAAATGATCTAGTCCTTCGAGGCATAAGGTGGATACACGATTGCTCAGTCCTGCCAAGAAGGGGGACAGGTGAGAGGAAGTGGACAGTTCAGAATAAGAGTAAAAGCAGAACTTGAAGCACCAAAGTGATTTTTATTAGTGCAAATTAAGAGATCAGGTGAAGATTGTATTTATAGGCTTCAGACAGCGAATATATTTTTATCTGGTCTTGCTGCTTTTGGCAGCAAATTATTACTTGGACCTTAACACTTTCACAAGGTGAATGAACTAACTGTACAAAAAGACTTTAATGAAATAAAACATTGTCATAAGTTATCTCAACTTTGTTCCATTTTGCAGACAGAATCAAGTCCTGATTTAGGTACTGTTTGAGAATAGATTCTTAATTAGATTTGCGTTTGACTTAATTCAGTAGTTAATATTCTTCATTTTGTTTCAGGTACTGCAGATGTTTCCCAGTACAGATGCCTTTTTAACAAGCTGATAAATGCCTGTTTTGAGAGCAAGAACCTTGGAGTCTCATGTTCTGCAGTAGATTTCATGCTTTCAAAACATATAGCTATTGATTTTTTTTTACTTAGAAGCTTAATCACTGCTTTGGGAAGAAGTTCTTTGTGGTCTAAAGCTAGGACCTATTACAAAAGTAAGTTGCTTCTTAAACAATATCCTTCCCTTATGTTATTTGGATAACATATGCTTTTAAGAGTTCCATGTGTTGGGAAGAAATAGGTAAGAACATATTTTGTAAGAAAATGGTACTTTCTGGGTCACTATAAGCAATTTATTTGTAACCAAAAAGTTTATCAGGAAAATAGTGACAGTTGAGACTATGAATCAATTCATACTACCTGGCATAAAATAAATGTAATTCTGATAAAATTAATTTTCTACACTCAATTTCAGAATTTGAGAACTCTGAAATGGTTAAAAAGTGCATCATTATCACTTTTTCATCTAGGCAAATCAGGTTTCTTTATACTTCTGTTTTAGAGTCGTGGTGGTAAAATTATTAATCATCATAGAATGGTTTGGGTTGAAAGAGACCTTAAAAATCATCTAGTCTGAACCCCCCTGCCAGGTGCAGGGACACCTTCCACTAGATCAAGTTGCTCAAAGCCCCATCCACCTGGCCCTACACACTCCAGGGAGGGGGCATCCACAGCTTCTCTAAGCAACCTGTTCCAGTGTCTCACCACCTTCACAGTTTCAGTTTAAAACCATTACCCCTCATCCTATCCCTTCACTCCATGATAACGAGCCCCTCCCCATCTTTTCTGTAGGCCCCCTTTAAGTACTGGAAGGCTGATATAAGGTGCCTCCTCTTCTCTGAGCTAAATAATCCCAACGCTCTTCGGCCTGCCCTCATTAGGGGATCTGGCTAAGAAGTTTAGCCTACTAAAATAAAATTCTTTTGACTAAAAGCTAAGGATCTGTCATTGTTTTCAACTCCCCACTTCTGAGCAAAGATAATACTGTGTGTGCCACTCCGATGGGATCCGCCAAGAACCATCTCTCTATAGTGTCACATAATTTTTTTCAAGGTCTCTGGGATCACTTGGCAGAAGACCAGGGGAACAAAGGGGATTATGCTGTTCAAATGTTCTCTCACTGTGAACACAGTTAATAAAGCTGCCTGACCTATCCTAAATTGTAGTTATTATGCACTTGGAGTCCCCAGGTTTCTGACAGCTTTTTAATAGTCGCTGATAATATTAATTGATAAATAACATTTTACAACAGTGAATATTGTGAGTGACTATTTGCTGTGTTCTCAAATCCGGCCATTTCACAGGTGAAATATCAAACTCTTAATGGATTTTAAGTTTTTTTCCACATTCTTAGCCACATAACAAAGAAAGCAGTATTGGCAATCCTAATTCTTTACGTTTTTGCATTTACTTTCAGGTGCTTTATCACTGGGTTGCTACCCACCACTGCAGGGAAACTTATATCACAAGCATTTGATGATTCCATCTTACTTGTCTGAGGTTGAGATGCTGTTGGCCATTGAAATATTTCTTGTTTCAAATGCCAGTGATATTCAAAACCCAATGGCTACTAGTCAGACTCTTCAAATAATACTGAAAAGGTTTGTTGTCAGATATATATCAATTTGATTATATTTATCTCTGTGATTAATAAGAGATACTATTTTCCATTGGCTAGGAAAGAGTGTGTTTGTTTTTAAATTTGTTCTTAATTCTTGTTTCTGAACTTGTTACAGAACAAGTATAGAAGTTTGGGGAAGGGTTGTTGTTATTTTTTTTACACTTCTGTAGCCAAAAAGTAATTGTTCCAGAGTGATAATGGCTTGTGTTCCCTAACTGAATGTGTCTACAGCACTAAGAGTGTGCTGTATTTTCAAAAACAGGCTAGATAGCTTGATATCTTGGTGTATAGATTCTTGCATTTTGGTTAAGCAGTGGAGTAGAAGGGAACAGACAAAATGTTACTCCTTTCAAAAAGTAACTCTTCTTGGACATGAAGAGTTGGACATGGAACTCTTCTCTCTTAGAATGGACATGAAGCAAGCTTACTTAATTCTCTTTATAGGGCATACTTCAATATCAAATTTGTTAAATTTGGCGTTTTTTCCTTTCTGTGAGACTTAACGCGTTCTAGTAAAAATGTTGTTTGCTGCCTTTCTTTCCATAAATCACCAACCACTGTGACTAGATTATACATATAATTTATTTTTCAAATGCAATTTTATCTGAAGACTGACTGGCTCAGCATCAGAATGTGAAACTGCATAGAAAAGCTACATTTGTGAAGAAGGATGAACAGGGCATCTCAAATATGAGTACTCTGTCTTCCTTCCCCTCTACCCCTCACAAGAAATGCATTTCTTAATTTTGTTCTTTTAATAAATTAGAAGGTTTTTTCCTCTTGTGTTCATGTGTATGCTTATTGTACGTATGCTTGTTTGCTTAAAGAATAAATTCTGTTCTCACAAAACCTCAAGCATGTCACATAGGCACATCCTTGTTCCAAGTGATTATATGCCAAAAATGATTAAACCTTTTGGATTCAAGCATGTACATGAATTCTTGCTATATCCAGTTCATAAAATGGTTTACATTCCTTTACTGAATTTCCCAGCCCACAATCAAAGCTTTGTTCATGAAACATGCTGTGAGTATTGCAGACCTACTTTGCACTGGCATTAAATACTATTACTACTCATTATTGTAAAATACGTACACTTTTTAATTCTTCAGCTAAACTTTTCTAGAAATTAACATATTTCATTGTAAGTGAAGTGAACACAAGACACTATTTTAATGTTTTTGTAGTCGTGTTGCCAGTATAAAATGTCAGGCAAATGACACAGGGCCTGTATGGTGACTAATATTATATTTGTTAAAATTCACTTACAGATGTGAAGATCAGACAGTTCAGAAAAACAGTGACTATCAAGCGGCAGTGGAGAGACTGATACTGGCTGTTCATGTATCTGATCCAAAGCTTTTTCTTAAACATATGACAGTGAATGTAAATATGGAAGAAGTTTACACCTTGGAGCTTACATCTGCTCTAAAATGGCTTCAGGAGAATATTAAATGGGCGGGGAAGGTCTGGCTGTTTCAGTAGTCATTAAAAATTACTAGTGAAGACATTTGGGGTTTAGTGGTTAAAATATTGTTGAAAAGAATACAGATTAATAAAGGCATTTCCACTGTGTTCAGACTGTGCCTTACTGATTTACAGCAAGGCTTCAAAGTCAAGTTGTATTTTTAAGCACTTACAGTGATGATAATGCAGGTAGTAGCACAGAAAGAGTAATTTTTTCCCTGACTATATAGACTGTCACACTGACTTACATAGGTGTTTTGTAATGGCATAATTACCTAATGAGGAAGGTACAGCCTCAGAACCTACATACTTATTTACAGAGAATCTAGCACTGTTACTCTTCACCCAGCAGGTGGTAGTATATCGGTGCATTGATTGAGTGCATCCACTGAACTTGAGTGAGACGTTTTCCACGGTGCTTCATAGAAGTCTATAGAAGTAATACGTGTTTCCTCAGAGTCTTGTAATAGAGGAGTAATAGAGTCTTCCTCAGAGTATCTTGAGTATATTGTCCCATCTGTGTGCCTCTTAGATCTTAATTTCCTTACTCCAAAAACCCAGCAAAAAGCACTGAGAATAAACCAACTTCGAAATCACTCGAGACATGCCTGACTTAGGATACCATCCTTCACAGAACCAAGTGAGTCAACACAAGTTGCTAACAGCTGAAGGTTTAGTTGTGTCTTGATGCTAACTTCTATGTATATCGCTTTACATTTGCATGTATGCATACTTCTACTGAAAAGGAAAACTTGCTTCTCCCTTGACTGTGCTCTTAGAGGGAAGTGGGTTTGCCCATTTTTTAGTTTCTGCCAACTGCATGATGAGATGGAGGGTTCTAGCAAGCTACTTCTAGCATTCATTGTTCTCCAGGAATTCTTTTTTTCAGCTGCAAATCTTGAGTAACATTCAGAGCACGAATTGCTTATGTCACATTTCAACTACAGATCTGCAGCCTGATTAATAAGAGCTGAGCATTTCTCATCAGAAAGCTCTCAAGGCAAATCAGTGGGACCTCTGTCAATGCTGATATTTGCCTGAGCTACCCACTTTTGTAGTGCTAGTTTAGATCTCTAGTACCAACCTTCATTGAACGTGACAATAATACAACTCTCTTAGTCCTGCTCTCCATCCTCTTTAGATCTTTTTGTGCGAAAAATTTCTGCTCTCTTTGGTATAGAAGTTCCTGCATTTTTAAGGCTGTTCCAGGACAAGTGAAACCGAGATGGTGGCATAAACACTCAGTGTTTTAAAAATCTTTCCCTGCTTGGAGCAGTGTCTTATCCCCATTCCAGCAGCATTATTGCAGGTGTCCTTTGTGCTTCTGAATCATGAAAGTCATCGTGATCTTAGTGCTGGATGGTTGTGGAGGCATGTTGGAGTTTTTTGTTTGGGGAGGTTGCTGCTCTAGTCTTGAGGTTCATGCCATTAATCTGACAGCAGTAATCTTCAGGGTGAGGTCCCGACCGTTTTTGTCTGGGAGTTGTTACTGGAAGAGAGAGGTTTGACTGCCAAGAACACTGCCTTCCTCCTGTGTCATCTGTACAGAAAAATGCAGAGACAGAGACTCTTGCATTTTCCCAGACTATTATTCTTCTGTAGGGGTCTCATCTGCTTTCCTTCTAACAAATGGTAGATTCAGTACTAACAATCAGATCGCATTTCTTTAAAAGTCCCCTGCCTCAAAAATTTCTCATGAAGAACAGTTGGCACGAGTTGAAACAGACTGGGCTGTATCACTTGGCATTCAGCTGAGATGGCTCTGCCATTTGTAAGGCTATGGAACTGGTCAAATCCAGTAGCATTCTGCTGCTTTTGTTCCTCAGTAGCTGAAAAGAGTGGGTAAGAAGTGATCAGGTTTCAGATGAGGGATCTGAACTGATGTTCATCCAGCCACTCCAACATTAGCAGCAGGGGCAACTTTGGAAGGTTTCTTTCAACAAACTAAAAGTGGTAGTGAGAAACCAAGTAATTTTTGCTAATTACTTTTTGTAATATCCTTTGTAGCTTAATCTCCCTTGGAATTATACAGAGGCTGTCTGAACCTCAGCTAAATCCCACGTTTCCATAAGTACCACTAGATATGGCTAATGCTGTGAGAGATGCAGAAGGACAAAATTCTCTTAGTAATCTGAACGGCTTCAAAGCTTGGGATGTTCTAGAGACAGCATAATTTTTTTCCATCATAAGCAACCTTGAATTTTCACTTACATCATCCCCAGAAAAAAAATCCAAATGTTTTATTTTTCAGACAGAGTTTAATCCTTGATCTCCTAGCTTAACTTGAAACTGTGTAGAATTTGTGCAGTGTTTTGGCTCCATCTCCTGAATATCATCTGCGGCTGCTAGGATGCAATGTCAGTCATGTTTTATATTAACAAGTGAAGCAAGCTCCTCACATCATTGCTCAGAAACTTTGTTACAACTGGTGCATCTGTGTTTCTGTCAGTATAGTGTTTCTACCCATCACCACTATGATTAACCAGGAGGCAATTTAAAAACTTTATTGTTAAGTCCTGTATTTCACATTTTTGTGTTGTCTGGGTCCACTTGAAATGCCACACAGGTCTGGTCACTGTGATGTGTATCAATCTTGAGCAACATTCTCAGTACCATTTTGCTGACAGAAGTTCCATGTGCTAAACAGCACAAAACTCCAATGTGGAATGGAGCCTGACAAGGTGAAAGAAATGTTCCAAAGAATAAAATTCAGTAAACCAGAGATGGTGCAGTTTTTGCAGAGCCAGCTACTCTGTAGCCAATATCCATATTTTTGCTTTTCCCCAGGTATGTTACCATTTCTTAGTTGCTGAAAGAACTTCTGTGTTTGAGATTAAGCAACTAGTTTGATAAAATATTTTTTCATATAGGAAATAAAATGTATGTTCTCCTCTTTGCAGAAAGAGAAAAATATCGCAAAAAAATTTACCCTGTGTTGCACTCAGTAGCTAGGTCTAGACAGCACAGTGGTCCTTCGGTATGTTGTTAGATGCATGAGAAATTCCCTTTGTGAAAATCTTTCTTCAGTTTTCACTGATTGCAAGGTATGCTCTTGGAAAGATCACTGCTGTTAGGTATGGACAGTTTCTTAAAAATGAACTAGAAAAATGTTGCTTGGAAGACTTACCATAATTTTATTTCAAAGCCTTGATAATTTTGAGAGCTTCTTAACCCACATCGGGGATGGAGGTGAGAAGCTGAAAATAGAAGCTTCATAGTTTTAGGATGTTTTATAAAGAGCAATTGGGGGGGATCATTTTGGAGGAATTGTTAAGATGTTAATAAACATTTTTTTATTGATTATATGCTGTATCCAAAATATCTGTGAGTCAATATTGTCATTAAATTACTTCTGTTCAGATCCCTGCAATTTAATATAATTAGTTATGCAGGAGGACAGGCAAATGGCAATGTAGACATGGAAAGTTCTGTACCTCGTTAACTGCTACAAGAATCTAGAGTGTGATCTGCAGCATGAGGAGGTTAAGAATGTGTGAAATCAGTCAGACTGCAGTTTTTCACTATGTTATAGCACATAATGTAGTGAATGCTCAATAAATTCGGCTCAAACTACCTAAACTGTGGACAGGGCCAGCTTCCAGTTTTAACTACAGACTCGAGTGGAGGGCTATGCTCAATTTGCTTAAGAAGTGTAATGGGTGCTAGTGAGACTTTCACAGGAGGAAAAGCAGAAAAATTAAATGTCCCTAGTGTAGTTAATTACCAAACTCTAAATGCCGTACTCCTCAGATGAGTAAAATGTGGCCACAGCAAGAGCCTTTTGGAAATGTCTGTGCTGCTCTTGCTGAGCCAGTGGGCAGTATCCTGGGAACTGATGGAGAATAACAAGACCACAAAAAGCCCCAGTCCTACTCCCACGGAACATTGTGCTGGTACTCATAAGCAGTAACTATTGAGACCATTATCTTAGAATTCATTCCTGTGCTCGGGGGAGACTAGTGCTCTGGCTCCACGTGAATATACCCTACACAGTGGAGCTGGTATCTGGCGGTATCACCTGCTGATTACCTCTCCCAATTTATTTTATTCCTCAGAGTTAAGTGAAATCCCAGGTGAACTGAACAGGGCACTTTTCTATTCAATCGATTAAATTTGTTTTTCCACCTGCGTAATTCTGGAGCCAATTTGCTCATAAAACCGATGGCTTCTATCGGGAATCAAAAAACATGATGCACATTATGGAAATTATACAAATCCCCCAAGGGTTGTGGGAGTGTTAACTTGATTTAAAGCTGTCCTGAGCTACTGGTAGTTCCTGAGCCTTGTCAATCCTCTTTTTAACCTTTTCTACCTGGAAATGCAATAGATTGTATGCAAACAACTCCAGCCCCTAACAGCTTAGCTCCCTTTGTTCTGAAACTCATCGGCAATTAACATTTTTGCTCTGAGGTTGCATGTCTCTTCATCAGCTGCTACTTGACACCAAGTACCTTGGGGGGAAAAGAAAAAAAAAAGTATAAATGTATAAAACAAGCGTTAGTAATTGCAGGAAAGTAGTTCTTGCTTTCCCCAGTGGGACTGTGGAGCTCAGAGGTCTTTGCCCATTTCGTTTTCTTTCTGCAGAACGAAAGAAAGGTGACGTGCAAGCAAGCACCTCTTCCTATAAACCCCTCCCATCCTCTTTGCGAAAGAGCGGGGATGTCGTCAGGGGTTTCCCCTCTGCCCCTAAGCGACAGCTGCGGCAGTAGTCCGGCGTAAAAGCAGAAGTCCCTGACAAGGGCCCGCTTCTCTGCATCGCGCGTTACAGGCCATGGAGAAACGGCTGCGCTGCCGTTACCCACCTCGACCAGACAGGGTGTATCTCGCAAGCGAAGGCAGCAGCACCGCCTAGAGCAAGAAACCAACAGGTATTACGCGTTCGTCTCCTCCGCTCGCTAACGCGCAAGGTTTGCGGAGCCGCTCCACGGCAGCAGGCGCCCAGCGGGACCCGGGGCGCCGCCTCCGCCCCGGCGCTCACGGGAACAGCAGCAACCCCAGGTACCGCCGCCGCCGCCCCCGCCCCCGGCCCCGCCGCCTTTGTGTGCCCCGGGCCCCGCCGAGCCACCGGGCCCGCGCCGCCGGGAGGGCCGGGGCGGCGGGCGGTGGGCTCCGGGGCGGGGCTGGCG